>JACEVL010004007.1:0-10360 GCA_020284085.1 Aporrectodea caliginosa
TTATGTGAGTTTAAGACTAATATTAAAAGTTATCTAAAGAGTCACACGAGAACACATACTGGAGAGAAACCATACCTTTGCCAGATATGTCGGAAAACCTTCTCATGGTTATCAGGTCTGAGACATCATGAAAAAACTCACCCCGTGTCTGGCTCAAGTTTGTAAAATCATTTTTCAAAATTTACAGTCTGCCTAATTATGGAGGAATCCATACTTGAGAAGACCATACAAATTCCAGTTATACAAGAGAACATTATCACGCGATTTTTTCAGGTACGTTGAAAATGCAGTTTGTTAGAAATACATGAACGAACCCTTAATCTAGAGAAAACATCAGGTTTGTAAAAAAAACATTTTTGCGATCTTCGAGTCTACGGAGAAACAAATGTCTCAATCAGAAATTACCTGAAATATCTGACGTTGTTGACGTTGGTGTACACAGAGTGAAAATGGAAGTGTGGACTTAGGAGCAACTCAATCTGTGCATATCACCATAGATTCTATGGTGATATGCACGAACGAATTCATGCATATCAGTTTTGAATTCAAAGTAAGAGCTTTAGTTCAGTACAACTGAGTATTCCTGCAGGACTGGATATATTCAAGGATCCTGCCTTAGTTTTGCGTTTTTTGTAACACTTAGTTAATTTAAGATAGTTCTAATATTCATAATTATGTCTAGCTATAAGCACCTTTAACTCAATCTGTTTTGTTACCATACTGCATGCATAATATCACATGATAATATCATGTGCAGTATATTTATATTATATGTAGCTTTGTTTCAATGTGTTCTAGTTTTGCATATCTGTACCCTCATGACATGATCTACTGTAATTTTGTTCGTGTCACTCAGTTCAAGTTTTACATCACACAACACACTGTGGTAGATGTACTCTCACGCTGTTACTGTTCCGTTAATGCAATCGCAGAGTAATTGCAACGATAATTTCACACATGGTCAGTGCTGATGGTATCGATGATGCCTTCGACATGGTGGATCACGATATTCTCCTCCAACGCCTTGAATCCTCCTATGGTCTTAAGGGAGTCCCTCTTCTCTGGCTTCAATCCTACCTGTCTGGTCGCACCCAAATGGTTATAGCTGGTAATTCCAGGTCTAACTGGGTGCCTGTCCTTCTAGGAGTTCCTCAGGGCAGTGCCGTTTTAAGGCCTAGGCACGCGAGGCACGTGCCTTGGGCCCCGCGCAACAGGGGGCCCCGCGGCGACCCAAAAACAAAACTACATCGCGACCATGTAATAACAATACGATAAAATTACTCAACAATATTATAAGTTCCAACAATTCTGCAAAGTTAGATCAATAAAACATCTTTAAACATACGATTTTTTAGTTAAATAAATATAATTATTGATAGGCAGTCTGCGCAGAACGCTAGAGAAGTTAGACTGAAATAAATCAATAATTTTAAAGCATGGCGCCCACTGTCCGCACAGCTTATTTATATATGTTTTGCTTTCATTCGTCTGCTTTCTACAACGCTAATTACGCTATCAATGAATTTTTTATGTCTTTGTAAGTAAATATGAATTTTTAATATGAAACCTCTCCCAGTCCTCTAATCTAGTCATTTTCTAAATTGTTTAAAATTTTAAATTACAACAAAGCGTAATCAAATTTCTCACAGATAGCCTAGGCCTAGTAGACTATAGATGTCGTCATGTCGGTACTCGGTAGTGAACTTGGCAAACTTATTTAATTTAAAACACAATCTAAAACTGCTGTTGTTTTCACTTCATTTCCACATCCAATATATTAATGTTGTATTTTAATAGTTTCTACCCTTTATATTATGCAGATTGTGATTGTTTGTTAGCATATATCTCCGATTTGCCATTTTTAACATTAAGAACTTTAACGTAGGCCTATGTTAAACTAAATTTCCATTTTATATTTGTAATACAAATATTGCTGTGCTAGATATATATGGGCGTCCGGAGGGGCAAAGGGGCATTTGACCCTGGTTTTTGCAAATATTAAAAAAAATAATTATGATCTTAGTTTTAACAACGAATGGTTATGATTTTTTGACAGTTTTATTTTTTTATCCAAACTAGTCAAGATAAACCTGACAAATTTAAAATATAGCCTATAAAAACATTGAAACTTTTAACAGTTTGTTTTTTAAATAAACGTTCAAATATAGCTGAAAACGGATCCAAGAACGCTAAAAAATAGGCCCCATATCATGTCAAATGCTTCCAGAAGTGCTGGCAGCTGTTGAAATCCGCGCCAGACCCTTAATCGCGGGAGCGAGCACTGAGGGTGACGTGAGAGGTTGCTTTCGGGACCCTTGTTAGTCCTCCGTGCCAACAATTCAAAACTTTTCCCCTTTAAAATGTTTTCCCCCGTAAAAAGTCCTGCGGACGCCCATGGTATTAGCTGTGTTAGCAGTTTAGTACTAGACCTAGGCCTATATCAATAAATTTAACAAAATTCCAGATTTGCACACGCAATTAATGCATTAATGCAATAATCTGAGACTGAGAGATTGAGGCGGAAATCGGATTACGTTTAAGGTTAGAGGTTGTGCCTAGGGCCCCCAAACTCCTTAAAACGGCTCTGCCTCAGGGATCAGTCCTTGGACCCCTTCTTTTCATTTTGTACACGGCTGATATTACCTCTTTGTTTACAAATTACTCTGCTACTGGTCACCTTTTTGCTGATGACGTTCAGGCATATGTTCATGGTCCTGCGTCTACTCAACTCACTTTAGCTCGCCGTATTGAAGCTCTTTCCCATGACTTGCATTTGTGGATGTCT
The DNA here is from genome assembly GCA_020284085.1 of Aporrectodea caliginosa. Lineage (NCBI taxonomy): Eukaryota > Metazoa > Annelida > Clitellata > Crassiclitellata > Lumbricidae > Aporrectodea > Aporrectodea caliginosa. Next base: position 2,786 of record JACEVL010004007.1, read on the forward strand.
TCCAATCGCCTTTCGCTAAACTCTTCCAAAACTCAACTTATTTGGCTTGGCACACCCCAACAACTTCTGAAAATTGACTTTTCGCTTCTCTCTGAAAACTTTCCCAATTTTACGTTCTCTACTTGTGTGCGTGACCTAGGTGTCACTTTGGACAGCGCTCTCACTTTTTCTGCTCATGTAACCAACCTTACACGATCCTGTTACTTTCACCTACGACGTCTCAGGGTTATTCGCAGATCTGTTCCTCTCTCTACCATGGCATCCATTGTCCATGCATTTGTCTGTTCCAGAATTGATTATTGCAACTCCCTACTTATTGGTCTTCCCAAGGTCCGTCTATACCCTATTCAATCTGTTCTCAATACTGCTGCTCGATTGATTGCTCACCTTCCTAAATACTCCCATATATCATCGTTCATGGTCAACCAACTGCATTGGCTTCCTCTCTCTGACCGCATTCAATTTAAAGTCCTTGCTTTGGTCCTCAAATCCAAACTGGGACTTGCTCCAAAATACCTCAGGGATGTCATTCGTCCTCCTCTTTCTGCATCTTCTCATCGGCCTTTACGATCTCTGGACCGATCTGACTTCTTTGTCCCACGAGCTAGGACTACGATTGCTCAAACTCGATCCTTTGCCATCATTGGGCCCTCTTTATGGAATGCCCTTCACTTCACTTTGCGTGAGACTTTTCTTTCTGGATCATTGTCTTCATCTCTCTCTCTCCTTAAAACATATTTCTTCTCTCGGGGTTTTCGCACTGGGAGCGCTACTGAATGGCCTCGGCTGTGAGCGGCGCTATATAAATTACTAATTACATTACATTACATTACATTACATTACATTACATTACATTAATGTTTATAATGTTTTAGCAAATAAAGTTCCCTAATTCGATAGTTATTCATGTCATTGTTAACCAGTAACGACTCTTAGAAATGTAGAATCCATGTACTAACTGATATATATATATATATATATATATATATATATATATATATATATATATATATATATATATATATCAACTCTTGAAAGAATTTATTATAGGCCTATTTGGGTTTAAATTATATTTCGCTTCATTTTGATTGATGGTTGGTTGATTGATTGTTTGATTGACTGATAATGTTAATTGAAGCATCACAACACACAATTCAAATAATGATAATTCCGCATATATATGGCAAGGGTTCTACATTCGTATGCGTTTGATAACTACGGTTAAAACACTTTGAACAATAAACTAGCCTAAGCAGATCTATTGTACTTTGATGGAACAACCAGTAGGATGACATAAACAAATGAGTCTTCAAAATCTTTTAAAACGTCCATATCAGGATCCCTAAGCGCAACTGGCAGATCAGTGCTTAGTTTTATGACCTCCTCTTCAAGAAAACTCGCTGGTGGTAAAACGACCTGTTTTTGCTGGATCACAGAATGGCCTTGAACCGCTTGTGACATAGAGGCATGGAAAGTAGAATAAGAAGCTCATGTCGCAAATTGCCTGGGAGCCTCTTCTACAATGACGGACCGACAACTGCAAAGCTTCCAGTTGCATCGCTAAAGCTTTTTTCCAGATCTTCAAGTCTAACACTTCATGCAAGAATTCATACCGGGGAGAAATCGTACCAATGCCTAGTATGTCAAAAACGTTTTTTTCACCCTTCATATGTAAGGATTCATGCAAGAATCCACACTGGAGAGATGCCTTACCAATGCCAAGAATGTAAAAAACGTTTTTCTCAATCTTCAAATCTAACACTTCATACAAGAATTCATACCGGAGTTAAACCTTACAAATGTCAGTTATGCGAGTTTAAATCTAAGTATGAAGGTTGTGTAAAAATTCATATGATAAAGCATACTGGAGAGAAACCATATCTTTGCCGGGTATGTCAGCAAACATTCTCATCATATTCAGGTCGGAATCATCATGAAAAAACCCACCCTGAAGAGAAACGATTTCTGTGTATTCTTTGCAAAAAAACTTTTGCCACATCTTCAACGTTGAAAAGACATGCCATAATTCATACTGGAGAGAGACCTTACCAATGTCTGATATGCGAAAAGAGTTATTGCAAATCTTCTGACCTGCGATATCATGTTCGAACCCATACTGGAGAAAAACCATACCAATGCCTGACATGCCAAAAACGGTTTATCCGGTCTTGTTATCTTAACAGCCATGCAAGAATTCATACTGGAGAGAAACCATACAACTGCCACTTATGTGATTTTAAAACTAAAAGTAAACTAAAGAGGCACACGAGAACGCATACTGGAGAGAAACCATACCTTTGCCAGATATGTCAGAAAACATTCTCATTCGCTTCAGGTCTGAGACTTCATGGAAAAACCCACTCCGTTTCGGATTCAACTGTGTAAAATCATTTTCCAAAGTTTACCGTCTGCAAATTTTGTTGGAAACCATACTTCTGGAAAAGCCATACAAATTCCAGTTATACTAGAGAACATTCTCATGCGATTATTTCAGATTTTGTTAGTTAACATTTGTTTACTTCGTCTGAAATACATGAATGAACCCTAAATGAAGAGAAACCAGGTTTGTAAGAAACAAAAGTATCAATCAGAAATTACCTGAAATATTTGACGTTGTTGACGTTGGTGAACAAAGAATACAAATGAAAGTGTGGACGGTGGAGATACTCAATCTATGATAAGCACGAACGAATTCATGCATGTCAGTTTTGTATTCAAAGTAAGAGTTTGAGAATAGTACATTAATGTAGGACTGGACATAATATTATTCAAGGATGCTGCTTTTGTTTTGCGTTGCGTTGTGACACCTTTAATTCAGTTTATTATTATTCATTTGTCTAGTTATAAGCACCTTAACTCTATCGAACTGTTTTTTTAAATAACTGCTTGTATACTTCACATGATCTACTGTAGCTTTGTTTGCGTTTTCACTCAGTTCAAGTTTTACATAGTTGTACTCTCACGCTGTTACCGTTCAATAAATGCAATTGCAAAGTAACTGCAACGATAATTTCACACATAGTCAGTGCTGAGGTAACGATACTGTTAATATTGAAATGTTTTAACAAAATAAAGTTTGTTCGATTTTTATTTGTCATAGTTAACCAGTAGGCCCCCTAACGACTTAGAAATGTGGCATCCATGTACAGCTGAAGGCGGAGGATAGATCCACCGTAAATTGCCCACAACATAGTGAAATATCGAAATATTAGGCCCCTATAAAATTGTATATATGTATACATACATAGGCCTATATATAAATCAAGTTAATCAACTCTTGCATGGCTTTATTATATTTCGGTTTAAGTTATATTTCACTTCATTTTGATTGATTGGTTGGTTGAGTGATTGAGTGATATTGAAGCATGACATAACACAAATCAAATAATGATAATTCCGCATATTTGAAAGGTTTTACATTCGCATGCGCCCGATAATACAGGTAAAAACTGAACAATACACTAACCTAAGCAGACCTATTGTACTTTGATGGAACAACAAGTAACAACTCAGTACCTTCTCTAAACTTAATGTATTTGTGCTGAACAATTTCTTTTGATTTGTATCATATTATAAGTCAATTTGTGAAGTTCACAAGATGTAACTAAACGCGTTACAAATCTTTTAAATCTCTTGAGCAGTATCAGTTTCCATAAGCGCCACTGGCAGAACATTCATTTACCTTACTTCCAACTAGTAATCTCAACAATGTAGGGAAAACATTCCACCGATGTGGTCAAGAGAGATTGGAAACAGCAGAAGGCAGAGATGGAGATGGAAGCGGATAGGAGGGCGGAGACAGGTATAGCTTGGTCGGCGGTTTCGCCAGTTCGAATGGATGTGTGAGTATGAGGAGACGTGGCGTATGTAAGGGACACTGTTACAGCCCATGCAAGGCATCGTCCACGTGACCAAGGGATGATTGTGACACCGTTTGTTCGCTTTCCGTCTGCTCGTGAACGGCCGTGATGCTCTCGCTGTGCAGGAATTTTCTCTCTGCTTAGCGCTGTTCTGATGATGATGCTTGTGACACTGTTCTTCCCATCCTCCTCCTCCTCCTTCTCATCCTCCTGCTCCTGCTCCTGCTCCTCGTACTCGTCCTCCTCCTCGTCCTCCTCCTCCTCCTCCTCTTCCTCCTCCTCGTCCTCTGCAGACCACTCGGTGGAGCCCACATAAATCAACTTTATCTCGACAGTGGTGGTACAAATGGTGTTCACAAAGTGTCGTGCTTACCCTCAACCCGAACTCGATCCGCACCTCCTCGTCTGAGAGGCGCAGGCCCAGAGGAACAATCATTCAATTACCAGTATGAGGTGCTCGTAAGGCTAGAAAAAAGCACGATCGCGAGGACACCTATCAGGCCTCCCCATGTTTTGTCTGTATATCGGAGTTCCTATTCTTGTTGGCGAAGAGTTGGACCAAATGTTCCTGTTAGAGGCAGGGTGAGAATTGCCTGGGATTTCAACCCCATTCCTTCTTAGGATCCCACAGTAAAGTCTTTATTGAACATCCAAACTCCACATGGGTTACAGTTATTTTTCTACAATTCTCATACTGGCCATGGGCATAGGCGGAGACTTGGTCTTGGGTTGGGGGGCCCGGTGAAGGAGCGGCCGAAGGACGATCGGCGAGGCGCGCAGCACCGAGTAGGAGGGGTTTGGGGAGGGGTATGTGCCCATGTTAGAGCATTTAAATCTATTTAAATTTTTGAATTTCGACACTGTAATGGCAGCATTTTAAGCTGTCATCTGAAAAAAAATGCTCTATAATTTGAGTGCTGGTAGGAACCAGCTGCCACTCGTAGCTAACATGTAGTTTCAGTCGTGTTTGAGTTTGGGGGAGGGGTTTGGGGAGGGGGTGTGCCCCTCCCCTATTTAAATGTTTGTGAATTTTCACACTAATGGTAGCATTTTAAGCTGTAGTCCGAACAAAATTACTTTATTATTTGTTACGCCAGGGGTCAAAACCCGTCACATGTCGGTTTCTGACTTTTTTATTTAGTCATATTCTACAGTAAATCTGCTTCAAAATACTTTTTACAGAATGAAAATATCTGTTTTCTAACTGAAGTTATATGCGTTTGATTCTTTCACTGGTAAAGAGTGAAAAAATCGAATAAAAAGTTTCGGAATATTTATGTCATTAAAACCCTCAGCAACCATTACTTGATTATTCTGCAATTTTGCTGCGCAATAAAGGGCTCTATTCTGTGTGGAATAAAACAAACCGCATCAAAATCGGATTATTACTTTGCAAGTTATGACAAATTCACAGGCAACTGCTGAATTGAAGAATATTCTACATTGTTGACCCCTCTCGCCTATTTCAGCTTCCAGCTCAGTATCTAGGCCGTTTTTTTACCCCTGGTTTCACATTTGAGCGCTGATAAGAACCAGATGTCACTCGTAGCTATTATTATTATATTCATGAAATATTTCAGAATTAGTGGGGGATATAAACAGCTCCGTCACCCCCACCTCAAGCTTCGGGGGACCGTCCCCCCTGTCCCCTCTAAGTATCCGCCCCTGCCATGGGCATCAACTCGCTGAGTGCTGAAATCGCAAGTTCGTATTATATGGTGTCTCAGCCGACTCTGTTGGTAAGACAAATGCCTGCAGTTCGTTTGTGCTAGCAGCAGAAGCCAAGAAGGCGGAAGTGCCAGCGTAGAAGCACAACGGACTCTCAGACCACCACCTCTCATCGGCAGTGAATTTTCGTTGAGATGCAAGTATAAGGTATACACAAGTGCCACACGAGCCAGAGAATTTTGGATATGTAAACCTGTTGACTTATAGATCCGAGGTCATTGCAAAGACCGAGTTGTCGTACTCCAGGCGAGAGATTTACGAAAGTTTGTGATGTTGGGTCAAAGTGTAAGTTTATTTGATTATTATTCAAGGGGCCAGATTATTTGTAATTCAATCTGTTGGTATATCGTGTACACAATAATATACTCATTTCAGCGACTAAGAATGATGTGTTCGAATACACGACTTTACTAATGTTTCTATCAATGATTGCTGAAAGAGAATAATATATGACATTATAATTTTAAGGTACATGTAAACCAGCCTATATTACTCTGCAACCGAACTCAGATTTTCACTCGTGTATTATTTTTACAATTCGAACAAAATTTCTGAAAATCTGACAAAGTAGTGATGTGTCACGTGTGTCAAATGATTTTAATATAAAATTGCTAATTTAGTGTAATGTAAACTTCTGATTTCCAACTGTAAAACTGCAGCAAGAGTGAATTTGACACCTCTTATTGTAAGATATAAACTCCTTGCTTACTTTTTGAGCACAAAGAAAGATGACGTCACTTGCTGGTGACTTGGCCTTCGAGGTAACGTTACAAATCTACTATTAAAAAATTAATTCATGCTAATCGGGTTTAATATCGCTTCAGCTATGCAGGTAGATGGTAGGCTGGTAGCCTACTGATTTTATGGGTCGACAATGAATCAGGAACATGCATGATTGTAGCGCGTTTTAATTCAGGTAATGACCACCACTTAGCATACCAAGGTTTTAAACATACTGATAATGAGTTTATATGTTGCTCTGCCTCTGTCTCAGTTTGTCTGTCTCTGTTTCTCTGTCTCTGGTTTTCTGTTTCTAAGCCTAAATCATTGATAGTAGTTTCTCTGACTTTAGGAAACTTAGATTGCAACGGCTGCACCAGTCTTTAAGTTACGAACTCTGAAGGCATCCTCCGTTTTATCAGTAAAATTTCGATGTTCACTTCAGAATCATTTCATTCCAGACTAAAACCGAATTTTAACATTTCCGCTCTAGAATTCAACTAGAGGACAGCTGCAACTTGTTTTTAAGCTTTGTTGCCTTCATTTTCACAATTCACTGTAAATTTTGAAGAAAGCAAAATTTTAGACAGGTTGCAATTACTCAATTGTAAAATTCGGCCGTTCCCTCAAGCAGTTGTAATTTTTGAGTCGTCTTGAGAAGTAGTAGGCATGTTAGTTTACTGTTTAGGCTTTTTCATACTCTCTGGATCCAGAAATATTACTTTTACATATTAAGTCCACCCTCCTGGAGAATTCTCACAATACTTAAGAAGATTAAGAAGAGACGGTTCTCTGTATGTCAAATGACAGTATGAGTGGAGATCAGGAACTTACTTAGAAGTAGCTGCATGGATGATTGCTCCACTGAGGTTATCCAACTCATTCTTCAAGTCCATAACAGTAGATCTGCCAGGAAGCGTCTGGTGGCATGTCCAGCAGCCTCCCAAACTAACTCTGTACTAATGCCAATCCGCTAAGGATTTGGAGAGATGTTTATGAGCAAAGGCTTTTCGTACTTGGATGGCAGACTAGAACTTAAGTGACGTATAACACTGATAATTTGCAAAGTTTCTGATGTCGGGTCAACGTGTAATAATTATTTGATTATTATTTAAGTGTCCAGGTTAATTCAATCTGTAGGTAGCTATACTTATATCGTGTATACAATAATAATCCTCATTTCAGCGACTAAAATGATATGTTGGAATACACGACTTACATTGTAGTTAATGTTTCTATCAATAATTGCTAAAAGATAATAAATAAT
>JACEVL010004008.1:0-10917 GCA_020284085.1 Aporrectodea caliginosa
ACCTCATGATACAAAACTCATAGAGAAGCGCTTTATAAATTTCTAAATACAATACTTTCCAATACACCCAATGAATGCATGTTAAAATTGTTTATTTAAATCGAAAGTAGTAACTTTTAAGCTGTTTCGATTATAATTCGATCAGAAGATAGCTTTTTCGCTAACTGCACAACAAGTTGGAATATCCTACGGGGACCATAAATTGTGTGGTACCCATTCAAACGCGGAGGTGATGAAGAATCTCACTCGATCGATTCTTTGCAAAATTAGCAGGATCGATGCCAAACTTTCGCTATGGGAAAACGTGTGCATGCACATTTGACAAGTAATATCTATAGGCTTGTATTCTTGTTAGAAATAGTATGCATATAGTTATGATATAATGTTGAATTATAAAAATGTTAGAAATATTTGAACCTGAAGTCCTGTGTAAGAATAATTCTTTCCTGTGCAGGAGTCTATGCATAATTCTATTGTTCCGATAAAATCATACCACGTCATTGTTCTGTCATCTTGACTATCTGCGTAGCATCCAATGTATCTTTGTGATAATGGTACTACAAAATGAAACATAGCCTACATAATAATTTGATGAACATTCAGAAAATTTCAAAATTATGTAGTTCCGTATTTGGAAAATTATTATCATAGGATATTTGCAATTTCGTATGGCATTCTTAAAAACTGATCAACACTTAATAAAGGGAAACTTGCAATTGCATTTTCCTTTGCATATCTTATAGTCTCCATTAGACCTTGACATGGCCAGGATAAACCGAAGCAGTAACCGTAATATGATTTAAGGCCTGTGACGTCTGTGTCAAATGTGTCAATTTGCTTTAAAAGAGAGCTGTTAGTCTATACTTGAATCGCATGATGATCCATTGTAAGACACTCTATTCAATGGCCAATTTGGTTTTCGCAAAGGCCTTTCCACTTACATGGCTGTCCTGGAAATGTGTGACAAGATCTCAGAGGCAAGGGATAGTAATCTTTTCTCCATTGGGGTGTTTTTCGACTTATCTAAGGCCTTTGACACGGTGAATCACGAAATTTTACTTAAAAAACTAGAACACTATGGAATAAGGGGTATGTGTCTTGCCTGGATTAGGGACTACTTAAAGGGCAGAAGGCAGTGTGTCCTCTACAATGGGTTTACTTCACATATACTTGCTATAAATTGTGGCGTCCCACAGGGCTCGATATTAGGCCCTCTACTATTTCTGCTCTACGTGAATGACATCCACCTTGCTTCGTCAGCCCTACACTTTATTATGTTCGCAGACGACACTAATGTATTTATGTCTGATAGTTCACTTCTTGAACTGATTAATAGGCTAAATGTGGAACTTGCAAAAGTGGGGACATGGTTTAAGGCAAATAAACTATCTTTGAATCTTAAAAAAACGAACTATATTCTATTTAGCTCAAAGAGGAAGATAGCTTCAGTTCATGACTATCCGTTCTCTATTAACATTGATAACCAAAACATAAATAGCGTGACATCGGCTAAGTTCTTGGGGGTCTACATTGATGATCAATTATCATGGAAACAACATGTAACCTATATTTCACAGAAATTGGCCAAAAATATTGGCATAATTTGCAGAATCCGGCATCTCCTTCCTAAAAACATACTCTTAAATTTATACTATTCACTAATCCATCCTTATCTCTCATACTGCAACCTTATTTGGGCATCTACGTATTGTACCAGATTGGCCTGTTTGACAACCCTTCAGAAACGCATTATACGCATCATATGTAACGTACCCTATAGAGCCCACACACGAAATTTATTTATAAGTCTGGGAGTATTGCATTTTGAAAATATCAATAAGCTTCAAGTGGGCGAATTTATGTGCAGGTTCCACATGCGCTTATTACCAAGCGGTTTCAATCGATGGTTTAGTAAAAACTCAGAAGTTCATAGTCATCACACACGGTCCTCTAATAAGTATCACCAAATTAGCACAAACACCACGATTAGGCAACACAGTATAAGAATTTATGGTCCTATCTTTTGGAATATGTTACCGACAGATCTAAAAAACGTGTCAACGCTGCATCAGTTTAAAAATAAACTAAAATCATACCTACTGAACTCTCAGTGTCTTTAGAGCACCATGCCCTGTGTTGCAGTTATTTTGTTATTAGCCATTGTTTATTTAAGTATATTTGCTTTGTTCACTGATGTTTTGGTATACCAAGTTAGGATACTGCTATTTGATGTTTACTCACGAAATTGTTATTTATGATTTACTCCATTGGTTGCATTACGATTGAAATTGGGCGACCCCTGTTAGCGGAACGGTTCGTTCTTTCGGGGTTTCCCATTGTTCACTGCATGTTTATTTCTGTTTACATTGTCTGTGATTACGTGATTATGTTTTCTTCGGTGAGCAATAAAGCATTGATTGATTGATTGATTGATTGAATTTCCATCGCACCCATCTGGACAACGTCCATTGTCACGTCTACACGGAATCAGCCGCTTGCAGTGGCACACTCCGATGCAATTCGCTCCAAAGTTACCAACTGGACACACTGCACATATTACAAATAAAACTGAATTAAATTTAATTAAAAAGTTATGTTTAGTGCAATATGAAATCTCATTCTTTATTTTAGAGCAATTGTACAATTTAACGCTATATACAAGGTAACTGACAAAAAGTATCAAGACAGTCTCCCGGACTGAAAGAATGTCTTCCTAGTTTCTTTTCAGTTTCACTCACAAATTTCAATTATTATTCTGACATAACTTGTCAGTATTTTAAAACCATATTATGGTTTAAAAATACTAGTTTTATAATAAAGTTAGAAAATTCACCTGGTCAAATTGAACATTAACTTCAAAACAAATGAGCTGTACAATTTTGAGAGTAATCGCCAGGGAGAGATTATTTCAACAGAATCTGATGCCACATTTATTCCCCGGAGACTTTGTTTCATAATATAATCTCCGGAGCTAATTTATTCTCCGGAGAGAATATCTGTTCCAAAACAAACTCTTCGGTGGTCGTGGGTACTTTTAACAGAAAATACTCTGATTCTAAATGTCAGCCGTATATTTATTATGCTAGCACAGTAGTTTCATTATTTATAAAAATTTAGTTTGCAGACAGTGATCGCATTGATCGACCTGGCGTGCTTACATGCAGAGGTCCAGAAGCAAGCTGCCACTACACGGGAAAGTGGCCCAAAATGACATATGTGAACTAATGTTTTGCATATATAATGAGCACAGGTGTTCCTTAGGTTGATATATATATAATGTGTATCGATTGTTAAGCGGTTTTAGTCTTAGGCCTTAGTTGCGCTGTCGGCTCGTGGGCGCTTGGCCTAAAGTAGCCTAAACTTTGGCTGACGATAGATTCTCTACACGTGCAGTTAGCGCGCCAAACTTAGAAACTGCTGATGACAGTGAATTTGAACAATACAGTGTAGTAGTTGTTTTAATGCAGTAGAGAGCTGTATGTTAGAAGTTACAGTTGAGCTGTATTGATAAGAACTTTGATTGTACGTTTGAAATAACTGTGTTTGAAGAAAGGAGAAACATTCAAAGAACTGTGTCAATTTAATTCTTAAACAGTTAGAAGACGTTGAGCAATTTATATGTAGAGATAAGGAAAGTTCTTGAGGTAGGTCACAACTAAGAAAGAAAAGAGTTGGTGACATATTTGGTGGCAGCAGCGGTGGGATTCGAAACAACGTCTGGGATTCGAAACAACGTCTGGGATTCGAAACAACGTCTGGGATTCGAAACAACGTCTGGGATTCGAAACAACGTCTGGGATTCGAAACAACGTCTGGGATTCGAAACAACGTCGACTGGTGAATACGCATTCAAATCACTGGTAAATCTACGACAACGAAAGCCTCAACGACAAAGGTATAAAAGTTGGTTGTTATCAAACAAAGAACAATCCCCAATACTTCAAACACAAAAGAAAACTCGTGTTTTCCAGAAAGGACAGCACTGAAGTAAAGAAGTAAGATGGAGAAATTAAGTGTCAAGAAACAAGCAGAACTGAAGAAGATGTCTTCTGAAAGATTAAAACAGCGCTTGTTAAAGGCTGGTTTTGAAGAAGAAAAACTGAAAGATATGTCACGTGAAGACATGTTAGAAGCGCTAGCTGAAGTCTGGCTTAAAGAAGAAGCAGAAGAAGAAGAAGGTGCTGTCGGTGGTGCTGTGGAAAAGGTTACTGAGAAACCGCCTGGGCCTATGTCTATGGAGACGATGATGCAATGGATGATGATGACAAGACAAGAAGAGAAAGAAAGAGAGGAGAAACGAAGACAAGAAGAGAAAGAAATGCGACAGGAAGAATTACGTCTTCAGAGAGAAGAAAGAAGAGAAAGCAGAAAATGCAAGACAGGAAGAATTACGTCTTCAAAGAGAGAAGGAAGAGAAGGCAGAACGTCTTCAGAGAGAAAAAGAAGAGAAAGCAGAACAAGTTCGTGTGGCAGAACTTGAGTTGCAAAAGCAGCAATTTGAGATTCAATTAGAGCAATTGAGAAGAGATCGAGAAGATGCTGAAAGGAGAAGATTAGAGCAGATGATTGAATTTGAAAGGGCGCGGAAAAGTGACGAAGAGATACGTCAGCAACAGATTGAAGAGAAGAGACTACGTGAAGAAGAAAAGGAAAAAGTGCGAATTTCAGAGTTGGAGCGAGCAGAAGAGGTTAGACAAGAAGAACTGAAATTACAGAAAGAAAGTATGGAGAGGGCGGAAGTGGAAAGACAAGAACGTTTAAAGTTGGAACAACAAAAAATAGCATTAAAAGAAGCACAACTCAAAGAGGAGAAACAAAATAGAGAAGCTCAAGAGCAAAGAAGAGAAGAAGAACGAGAAGAACAGAAAAGGAAACAGGAAGAAAGTGAAACGATGGTTTCGAAAATAAAGAAAATTGGTGATGCCATGAAACATGTGTTACCTAAAATGCCAAACGATATGATGGAGGTGCCATTATATTTCGAAACGGTTGAGAATGCGTTTCGTAGTTTCAACGTGCAAGAACAATTCTGGGTGAAGTTACTATTGCCATTGATGACTCCGAAAGCTAGAACTGTTCTAAACAGATTGTCATTCGATGATTTAGACGATTATCAGATCGTGAAACAGCACTTGTTAAAAGAATTCAAGTTGACACCGAGAGAGTACAGATCGAAGTTTATTGATGCGAAGAAGACAACTGAAGAAACGTATACAATGTTTACAGCAAGGCTGAAGAACTTGTTGAACTATTATGTGAAAAGTCGCAAAGTGGATAAGAATTTTGAGAAGCTGTTTGATTTGTTAGTGGCGGATAAGTTGAAAGAATCACTACCACCAGGTCCACTACAGTTTGTGTTGTCGAAGGAAGGAACTGATTGTTACGAAGCTAGTGTTGTGGCAGACCTAGCAGACATTCATGTTAATAATCGAATTGGTTTGGCAATTCCGAATAAGACAAGTTTTGGTTTTGTTCCCAATGGCAAAAGAAATCAACAGTTCACTCCAAATTTTGGTTTTCATTGGAAGAGCAATCAAGAAACAGGAAATCAGTTCAGAGGTGCAGAAGTGAAACCAAATTCTCCGGTTGTTCACGAGAATAGAGAGTCGATGATGACCAGACAACGTCCGGTATATAACAAATCACCACCAAGGTTTGTCGCGAGAGAAGGCAATGCATCGTTTACTCCATATAAGAGAAAAGAAAGCATCGAACAACGAGGTGCAGTGGTGAAACGTTGTCACAACTGCGGATCAGACAGGCATTTAATGAAATTCTGTCCAGTTCCTGTTACAACCTCAAATTATGGAAAACAAGAAAATTCGAGGGTGAATCGAATTCAAGTGGTTGATAATTCAGAAAGTCAAGCCACAGAACATCAGAATAATGAAACTGAAGTAAAGTCAGTGATGAAATGTCACCTTTCACCTGATATTCAGAAAGAAATTCTATTGCACAATGGAATGCAGAAAGAAATGGCTGGAAAAGATGAAAGTACAACATTGAAGAAAGTGTTATTACAGTACGTCGAGGTAGAAATTCGTGGAACAGCAGGAAAAGAACCAATAAAAGTAAAAGCACTGATTGATTCTGGAGCAGAGGTTCCGGTGATTAGTGAAGAATTACTGGAAGGCATGAAGGTGGAGCAGATTGGAAAAGTGAACTTACAATGCGTGGCAGGAGATGCCATTCCTGCAAAGTTAGTGAAAGTTGATGTAAGGCTGTGTTGTAACGATGTGGAAGAAGAGATAATTCCGCATAAAATCAAATGTTCACTTACACCTTATGTGACATTGATGTGTGCTAGTATTGCAAAAATGGGAAGCACAGAAAGATTCTTGTTGCATCCAGAAATCATTGCAGAACTTAAAGCCGTGCCACAAGTGAAAATGATACAAGGAGATGTGCAAGCGAATGTAACGACGAGATTGCAGAGTCAGCGAAAGAAAGTGGTAGAAGTCGAAGAGGAAAGTGAAACTGAAAGTTCAAGCGAAGAGGAAAACGAAAGCGATGATCAACAAAGTTTAATACAAGACGGTATAACAGCAGAGATGAGTGAACAAGAGATGGCTGCATGCGAGAATGGTAATCTAAATGAAACGAAAGAGGATAATGAATGTGATGTGGAGATAGCAGATTTGTTTGAAGAAAATGAAAAAGACGAAGAACAACAGATGCAGATTGCAGACGCAAAGAAATTCGAAGAACAGCAGAGACAAGATGAATCATTGAAAGCATGGTGGACGTTAGCGCCAGATAAAGAATCTGAATTCTGCGTGGTAAATGGCTTACTGTACAAAAGATATCGAATATTAGAGCAAACGATATATCAATTGGTGTTACCAAAAGAGCGACGAATGAAAGTGATGGAGTTGGCTCACGAATCAGTATTTGGAGGACATCTTGGAGAAGAGAAAACTAGAGAACGAATAAAGTTGTCTTTTACGTGGCCAAAGATGAGAAGAGATATAGTGAAATTTTGCAAATCATGTGAGAAATGTCAATTAAAGGCAAGAAGTTTGGTGATGGACAGGGTTCCTATCACTCCAATTCCAAGAGAAGATGTGGCGTTTAGAAGAATTACGGTGGATTGTGTAGGACCAATCGAGCCAGCATCTGCTGCAGGTCACAAGTACTGTTTATGTATTGTCGATTCTTGCACAAGATGGCCTACAGTGTTTCTGTTGAAATCATTAACTGCAAAAGCTGTGTGTGATGCTTTGATGGAGTTGTTCATGAACGTTGGTGTACCTTCAGTGATCACAAGTGACCAAGGAACAAATTTTACTGCGAGTCTGACAAGAGAATTTCTGAATTTAATGGGTTGTAGTCCAAGATTTGACACGCCAGGTCATCCAGAAGCAGCTGGATTAGTAGAACGATGGAATCAAACATTCAAGAAAATGATCCATCATGTAATTGTTGACAATCCAAGGCAATGGCACAAAGTAATTCCGTTTACAGTGTGGGCATTACGAGAAGTACCGAATGCAACTACTGGAATTGCTCCTTATATGTTGGTGTATGGAAAGATTCCACGTGGACCACTGGCAATTCTAAAAGAAAGTTGGACAAGAGAAATTAATTTACCACCTCATATTGGAATCCAACCAGAAAAGTACTTGAAAGACATGAAAGCAAATATGGAAAAAGCATTACTGTTTGCAGAATCATATTCACGAGAGAAGCAATTACAGTATACGAATCAATACAACAAAAGAGCGAAACATAAAGAATTTGAACCGGGTGAAAAAGTTATTGTGTTGTATCCGACGTCAACAAATAAACTGATTTCACGATGGCATGGTCCATGTACTGTCATACAACGAAGGTCAAAGTACTCTTATTTGATTGACATGGGTGACGATTGTCGAAAGATAATTCACGCAAATAAAATCAGAAAGTACATTACAAGAGCAATGAGTTGTGGATTAATCGTTGAAGAAGATGAAGACTTTGGTTCAGTGGTTGAGTTGTTGACGAAGAATGACTTGCAAGATGAAAAGAATTCACTGAATCTTGATCCTGAACAGATTAGTCATTTAACATTATCTCAACAAAAACAATTGCTGGAAGTACTGAACAGATATTCTGATCGATTTTCTGAAAAGCCTGGATTATGTACATTGGTTGAACATGAAATTGAACTGAAACCGGAATTTCGTGAAAAAGAATTTATGGCTTACCGTATTCCACTCATCTATCGAGCAGAAGTTGAACGACAAATTAAAGAAATGCTTCAAGCCAACATTATAAAACCATCTTCGAGCAGAATGGCAAGTCCGTTGGTAATTGTTAAAAAGAAAGACGGTTCTCTGAGACTTGCCTGCGACTACAGATACATTAACTCGTTCACTGTGGATTGTAAATATCCGATGCCGATTGTAAAAGATGTTTTGCACAAAGTTGGAAAATCAAATGTGATCTCGATTTTTGATTGTCGAAGTGCTTACTGGACTTGTCCTGTTAAGCAAACTGATCAATGGAAAACTGCTTTTGTTACTCACAATGGACTGTACGAGTTTACTCGTGTTCCGTTCGGAATGATCAACTCAGGAAGAACATTTGTTAAAGCAATTAACATGGTTTTACAGCCTATAAATGAATTTGCTGAGCCCTATGTAGATGACATTGCTGTGCATTCAGATGACTGGAAGATTCATTTACAGCATTTAGATGCATATTTAATGCAAATGAGACTGCATAACATTACTCTGAACTTAAAGAAATGTATCTTTGGTAAGAGTGAGGTAAAGTTCATCGGTCATGTGGTTGGTTCTGGAACGATTCAAATGAATCCAGATAGAATTGAAAGTTTAATTAATTTGAAAACCCCAGAAACGAAGAAACAAGTTAAGCAATTGCTGGGATTTTTTGGTTACTATAGACAGTTTATCAAAGATTTTGCACAGATTGCGAAGCCTCTATCTGATTTGACAAGCAAACATGTTTCAGATAAGATTGATTGGACTGATAGACATCAACAGGCATTTAATTTACTTAAAGATGCTGTACGCTCTAAAGTTGTTTTATATGTTTTTGATGTTGGAAAACCTTTTAATTTGTACTGTGATAGCAGTGATTTTGCAGTAGGAGCTGTTTTAACGCAGATGGATGATAAGGGAATAGAGCGCCCTGTGTCATTTATAAGTCAGAAATTGACTGACACCCAGAAGAGATGGGCAACTGTAGAGAAAGAAGCCTATGCTATTGTTTGGGCTCTAAATAAGTTAAAAGAGATAATAATTGGATCTAAAGTTCACATCTTTACCGATCACAATCCTTTAACTTATCTGACTGAATCTATGTCTAAGTCTGCTAAATTGGTGCGTTGGGCTTTAGCACTGCAAACTTTTGATGTAGAAGTTAATTATAAGAAAGGACGATTAAATGTTGTAGCAGATTGTTTATCTAGATTATAAGATTGTTTATTTTACTGTATTATATAGTATTAAGTTTATTGCATAATTTAGTACATGATGATTTTGCAAATTTTTAAATTTAATTTGCTCAATCCAAAGAAAGGGAAGGAGGTAATGTGAACTAATGTTTTGCATATATAATGAGCACAGGTGTTCTTTAGGTTGATATATATATAATGTGTATCGATTGTTAAGCGGTTTTAGTCTTAGGCCTTAGTTGCGCTGTCGGCTCGTGGGCGCTTGGCCTAAAGTAGCCTAAACTTTGGCTGACGATAGATTCTCTACACGTGCAGTTAGCGCGCCAAACTTAGAAACTGCTGATGACAGTGAATTTGAACAATACAGTGTAGTAGTTGTTTTAATGCAGTAGAGAGCTGTATGTTAGAAGTTACAGTTGAGCTGTATTGATAAGAACTTTGATTGTACGTTTGAAAATACCGATAAACTAAGCAATCATCAGCAAATAAACTGAAGAACTAGGTCAACAACACTACATGAAAAAGCTTCCAATATGTGACTAGCACTTATGTATAAAAACTCAAAAATCAATTGCTACAAGTCTGCCAAAACTTGTTGCAGGCCTACTTGATCAGTGCCCAACACATAACAAGAGCGAAGTCTACCTATTCACTACACAAATCACACACAAAAGTTTGTTTTCTTTTAGATCATTCGCAATGTGCCCAGTTGTGGCAAACTGTGCACTTGATCCACGGCTCACGTTCACGTGAGTTGGACAACAAGTCACTGCAAAACAGGCATCTTGGATCTGCATCATCTTCATTTAATTTCTGGCTTGAAGGCCTTGGCTCATTTGCCCTTTTGAAATCATCATGTGGTCCACACCTCTCTTTGGTACTTTTGCATGCAGCTTTGCTCTTTTTCACAGGAACTCTTTTTGTGGCTCCTCCAGACTGAGCTTTCTCGGTCTTACTTTTTTCTGTCTATCTTTTTCACTGTACTTTATGGCTATCATCAGGTACAGGTTGCTTGGCCAAGCCGATGCACCTTCACTTGTCCTCTTACTACGGGATGCAGAGTGTGATGAGGGAGGAAATGGAGACAAATCAACAGCTCGAATTGGTGTACATACACAAGATGTGTTTATTGGAAGCACTGTAGTTTTCTCTGAGTGAGAAATCTGAAGTTTAATGCCTGCAATACCCTCTGTCATCGTAGATGGTTTCTGAGCTACATAATGTTCAGCATCCGAATGAGTGTCTGGGGTTGAAGTGACACTAGTATCACAAATGGGCTCATACAATTTCTGACAGTGTAGTGGCTGGCTCGAAGTCCTAATGTACCCCGTGGATCGTTGAATTCTTTTGAACCTCGTAGCCAATCCATTTCATTAGTTTCAACTGCTGTGATAGCTAGCCTCATGTATTCTGAATTCCAACTCTGGCGATCTGGTTTTCTTTTGTATTTGTTCACCATCCTGTATACAACATGTCATAGTGAATTAACGATCGGAGCAAAGATTAGTGATATATAA
>JACEVL010004009.1:0-15000 GCA_020284085.1 Aporrectodea caliginosa
AAGAAGCAGTGAATGAGAGTAGAAGGGGATAAGATGATGATGGTGCAGAAGACGAAGGTGATGAAGAGCAAAAGGCAGTTTCATATAAATAGAATTCGGCGATGTTGTTGAAAGCAACAAGGTAGTAAGGTGCATGTGTTGGCACGTCGTGGCACGGTGGCCGACTGGTTAGAGCGGCTGACCTGTAACGCGGTTCGATCCTTGTCCGGTCGGTTACTGTGAGCAAGTCCTTCGAACACAATAATAATTATTATTGCTCTGCAATATAATAATTATTGCTTCTGCGTCGCCGAGGCGTGTGCACTTCTGAGCGTTGGGCCACCTTTGGAAGAAGGGCGATATCAAATGCAGTTGTATTGTATTGTGTTCTTTATATGGATTGGCTTCAACTAATACCACAAAATGTGGTCTCACCTCTTTCGTTGAGACTCGTATTACATCAAAACGTTTCGCCTGAGTTGGCTGAGATTTCTAAGATCATGAACGAGAAGTGAACAAGTCAAGCACGGAAATAATATTATAAGCGTAGGCCTCAGGTTTGCTGTAAACAACTAACCTAATATAATCTAGTCTAATAATATTAGACTATAGACTATATTATTATAGTCTTATCTAGTTGTTAAATCGTAGTCAGGAATCATTTATGTTGGAGCAGCCTCGTTCAAATAGGAAAGGACAAGGGAAGCAGAAGGCGGGCTAAGTTGGATACAACCCTCTGGCCCACAACCCTCTGGCCTTGCAGCCAGAGGGTTGTGGGTTCGAATCCACCTCAAGCCGCCGCGTAGGGACCCTGGGCAAGTCCTTCACTCGCAATTGCTCATGCGCTTCGGCGTGAAACTCCGATTCAGTGTCCGCGTTTGTAGTCGGGAGCGCCTCTGAGTAGAAATCTTGAAGGGGCGCTATATAAATATCTGAAATGAATGAAATGAATGTAGGTCTTAAACTTAGACCACAATTAACATAACTGGGCAATGAATTTTAAAGCTTTTACTTTTAGTCACGCATAAAAAAGCATTGGTACATACATACATGTCATACATGCAGGCATGCATGCACACACTCTTACGGACTGATCTTCTGGATACTGGCCTGATTACGACTTGATTTTGATGTGCCATCGGTTGATGCCTTGTGCATTAGGTACCGGCGCAATAGAAGTTGTTAATTACATTTACATTACTGTCATTATACACATGTATTTGATACCCAAATACCCTGGTATTCAAATCGATCTAATAAATTCAAGGATATTGTGACTCAGAATTCACTATAACATTGACAACAGAGGTCCTGGAGAAACTTGTCAACGACTCTGAATGTCAAGTGCACAATATCAAAACTGGAACAGGTGAAACAATTTAAGACGATTTATTTGTTATCGACCGACCTACATACTTAGACGAGATATCGGCCGCCGCAAAAAAAATCGATGCCATGTGAAAACGTGACAGCACACGTCTTGCAAACTAAGACCCAGACATCGTTGCATGCTAGACCATTCTTTACATGCATACATTGTAGGTCGCAATGACATTAATTAATGTGAACAGTGATGTCTGTTCACAACAGACACCTACGGCGCCAGGTGGTCTGTATCTACTGTAATGTGCCGTAATTTAAATAAATTTAATTTTATATAGCGACAATTCATGAAACGGAACAACATCATCGAGGTTTCACGGTGACGTTATCAAGTCGTCGCTTCACAATTACGACTCACTTGATACAGAGGCTCTGACCATGATGCTATCTGTCAACTCCTGTGCCACCACATGACCACCATCATCACCAATTGCCACCGTAGCACCATGCTGTCTCCTCGGCTTGACCTCCCGGATTTTGACCTGGCACCGAAACGAACAAAGGAGTTTGGCTATTGCGGACTTGATTTGATATAGCGCCGGTGAATAAGCTGGTCTCCCTGACGTGGCTTTTGTGGGCACTGAGAAATTTTCGAAGATTTACATTACATTTGAATTGAAATCTGTTGGTTGGGTTCCACTTGTGTTGGTGGACCTGCCACTGATGACCCTTGTTTTCTGCTCCCTGTTCTGTGTTATGATGACATTTATTTAGTGACAATTAACATCATTGAGGCTGTTGCAGAATGCGCCTCTGATTATTGAAATGGCGCCATATTAATGATCTTAATAATTAATAATTCTAGATGATCATTGTAAAGAAGTTTAGTCTTTGTCGAAAATGAAGGCAGACAATGACAGTGAGTTGCCTTTTATTTTCAAGTCACCACAGCGACAATTGATCGACAGTTCTACCATTCAGAGTATTCATATAATTATACGCAGGGATGTAAAGGTGAATGAGTGCGAGCCTGGGTTGGAGAAACGCCGGATAACATCAGCACCTGTGTATGGCTGTTGCTGCCCGCCTAACACTAGTCGCCTGCAGCCTCGAGTCAGGTAAACTCTAAGCAAACAGTGTGAATTAGAGAAGCAGCTAGGTCTACATGTAAAAGAACAGGTAGAAATCCTCGATCGCTTCACATACATGTAGACTGAACATTGCACGGTTCCGTGAGCAGGAGGAAACCAGAAGATATTGCGAAAAGGTCAGACGTATTCATTCTATCTTCTTCTAACTAGCAATTCATATCGGCGATACAAGCTCCGATTAATATTGAAATTGGTCATTTTCAGGTGGTAACTCGATCGGGCGAAATTGTGAGATTCTTAAAATGCTATCCAGTTTTAGAGCGGTATATAATTTTAAAAGAATGTTTTGGCTCCAGTGCTGTTTCTCCTGCATTTTCTGTATCTCTGTTGCGACTATTGTAATAATAGTCGCAAAAGAGATACATAATATTACGATCATTGCTTTTATGAATCACAATCGTGATAGATCGGATTTGCTTAGCTCGTAGAATAGCCAAGTTGTGGGATCTAGCTTATTCACAGGCGTTCAGTCAGAAACAAAACTGCGGAGGAAGGTATGATCAACGTTGGTTCCAAGAACAGATTCAATGGTTACGCAGGTGTACAGACAGAGTGTTATGTAGGGGTGATGATTACAATAATTGGAGTGGCGAGGAAAATGAAGGCGGAAGGGATCAGGAGAGAACATAGAGAATAACTGAATATAGTGAAAATACTTTTTAAAGATTGATAGCTGCAGAGAAATTGAAAAGGCAGCAGAGGAATGGACTGCTGGAATCGGTCAGGTAATTGCTGCATCATAAATAAAAAAAACTAACTAAATAAATAAATAGAACTAAATTAATATAAATAAATAAAATAAATTAAATATTTGAACTAATGAAATCATTTAATAAATTAATTAATTTATGGTAAGTGTAATCACTCACGGACTAAAAATTAGCACGACGCTTCAAATCTAATTAATTAATTAAAGTTTTGTACTAATGTTCACAGATGACGGGTCAATTTGTGCCTTTGCTGGTCGTCCTGGTTGTCTCATCGTTTGACCGTGTGGATGCTGTTTCGTGTTACCAATGCAACTACACGAATTCAGCTTTCCTGGGATCATCGACATGCAGCGAACCATTCAATGCGACGAATGCTGGAAACTGCTCCGCTCCAATGTGCACCTGGCAGTTAGCCAACTATATGTCTCCTATGAGTAAGTGAACGGTGGCGTTTTCTTGCTGCTTTGTTGGCCTAGTTACCTCTTTGAAAATCATGTGGAGCGTTAAGGTCAGGTTAGACAGAAATAGCACTTGCAATAAAGCTACTTGCACCGTAGCCCTGTTGTAAGACTTCAAAGTGATATTGAATGTCTTGACACATGCATTGATACAGATATGACTGAAAATTTACTAACATCAGCACCACTACAGCGTTGAGGTCAAGGAGAGATCAGCTCTTTTGCTCACCTGTTAGACGTCCACACTGAAACCTCTAACGCCGAAAAATGGTTTATCGACTGCTCATCCACACATACATACACACACACCTACACTCACATAC
The DNA here is from genome assembly GCA_020284085.1 of Aporrectodea caliginosa. NCBI lineage: Eukaryota > Metazoa > Annelida > Clitellata > Crassiclitellata > Lumbricidae > Aporrectodea > Aporrectodea caliginosa. The sequence continues at coordinate 3,945 of JACEVL010004009.1, forward strand.
TTATATATGCACACATATCTACATGTAATACATGTATATATGTATGCACACATGTGCATCTATACATATAATTTGCGATTGCCAGCATAATGTATCACGTACTGATTCGAACATATGAGTAAATATATTGAAAATTATTATTTCCGTAGGGGCCTATTCATGACAGAAGTCAAACTAACAAAGGGCCACCACTGACTCGATGCAAATGCAGTATTTAACCATTTGCGATGCATGTACATTGTAATTATAATATTGATTGCGCTGTATAAATCTACATGTAGTAATAGCATTAGATTGATGATGATAATTATTCTGATGATGATAATGACAGTGGCAATGGTAATGATAATGACAATAATAATTATAAGAACTACAACAACGTCTTTTCATCTTCCAATCGACAGCGTACCATTAGCGAACTCATTTAGTTGAGTTGGCTAGGGAGCGAAGGTGGAGCAGAAATCTTGGAAAATTTATGTCCTGGTGGTGATTTGAACCCTCGACCTGCTGATTGTCACCGAACGCTCACCACAAGGTCACCGCCATCACCTCTTGAGACGAAACGTGCATTAGAATGAACAACCGGTCTGAGTCACGTAAAACATGTGCCACAACATGTTAGCTACATTGGTAAGAGCGTTGGCTGCGTGTCTCATGCGCCTCTGTGAAAGAGAGCGTGCGGATCGCGGTTCGCTTCCCGATGCTGGCTTATTTAAAAGATTAAGATCTCGGGCTTGCACGGGGACCTTGAATGGCGTGGCGTCCATTCAAAGGGGCAGCGGTGGTGAAGGATCTCACCCGATCAATTCATTTATAAATGAGCAGGGTCGAGGCCATTATACGGTCGCTATAGAAAACGCGTACATTTACATTTGCCACAACTGCTGAGACCTGAAATGCATTTAAATGATCAATATTATTGTTTGGCATGCATCCCAGGACTAGGACAGTGAAACAGACTATCGTTGATGCTCGTAAACATGTCGGCAATGCAGATGTATGTAAAAATTATCGATTTCTTGCATTGTATTATCTCACTTGCCTTATTTTATCTTATCTGACGATACCGTGCATCTCGTCTTATCTTTGTTTAATTGAATTTTAGGTTTTTCTCTTCTCTACCGTGATTGCGCGGACGATTCAACCGTCATGCTACCTGAACACTGTGAACAGTACAGTCCATCATCAAATTACACCACGTTCATCTATGGCGACAACTGCTGCTATACAACTGGTCTTCTGGGAGACCAAGGAATAACGTACAGCCAGACCATCTGCTTCTGCCAGAAGGACAACTGCAACGGAAACATTCCGTTGACGCTAGGACCACCGACAGTGGCGCCAGCGAACACAACGACCAAATCTGCCAACAGCATGCCATTGTTGAAGCCTTCTATCAGTGGTAGCTGGGCATTGGTCGTTGTCACCATCGTTTGGATGGCGGCAGAGATCATATCTACAGGCTAAAAGTAGAAAATAATATCTTGATAATGTTCTTATTGCTCAGATATTGTTCTTAATGTACTTCTGAATGTCGTTAGGAGAGCATTATCCAATAGCAGTTGTTCATGTATTGTATTTGTAAGCCTAGAAAATATCCGAATCCGACTGTACAGGAGTGTCTTTCATGAGCACTGTGATGGTTATTCTGATGGCCTATTTCACTTATCTAAATGAACTCAACTGGCGTAGGGTTAATGTGGTAGTCTGACAAAGGCCATACCAAATCTATTGTCTGGAAACAATACTTTAGGACGTAACAATGATTTCTTGTGCTTTCAGCATTATTGCTCATCTCATGGTCGAACGGAAACAATCTAGTTTTGTGGGTGCCTTATAATATATGTTATAAATTAATTAAAATCAAACTGGTTCCGCTAACCTATAATTGCAGTATGGTCAATCCACGATATTGGTACTTAGACAATCATTACAAGAAACGTGGATTCGCTTACTTTCGCTTTTAGCGCTTCCAGGCTAAGCGAAATGTAGTATACACTATTCGTAAAAGCAAATAATTTATGCTAAGCTAGACTTCATGATATAGGCTAGCATATGGCATGGCATAACCTATATTACACATCTCATTACAATTATATCAAATACATTTTACAGTTTGCAATTGGTGATAAGTGAATTATGGTTCATTCTGGTCATTTTAACTTGATTTTAATGCACTATTTCTGTACTTTACAACTTTGAACGGACAGTATAGAAGTCATATAAAGAACTGCACAAACGTCTTCTAAAAACTTTGTTAGAGTTATATTTGTAAGTTTTAGACTGATAGAATATTATTTAAAAAAATTATAATAATAGTAATAATTAATTTTGACATTTCATGTCTCACTGGCGAAGAACTCAGTTGTTGCACGGATACATCGGTAGTACACTGGATGTCGAATGGTCAGAGGTAACAATGGGAATGATCTCCGCCGTCATATGCCGAGGTTGAGAAACTTAAGTCGCTTGCAATTAAGACCTATGGCTGCAGTTTGGTCAAGGCCTAACTGATTGCTACAAAGTGATGAAGGATTTATATATAAGGTTCATGTAGTCTTTTGGCTGCTGCTTCTGATAATGATAATGATGTTGATGCTGCTGATGATAAATATGGCTGTGGTTTCTGATGCAAAACGTCTTTTTTATATTCATAAACATTCATTCACAGATGGACTTTGCGTATTCTTATATTGGTAGGTTTCCCATAGTATTCTGTAGTATTGCATTGCATTCTTTCATCAATATTATATTTCGCTTGATCTAGGAAGAGTGCCTCAGGCTCATAGAAGCTATCTTAGGTGTGCCATCAAAATGGAGTTAGCGGTCATCGTCCCCGGCGAGTTATTATTGTTATTATCAGCACAATGGGCTTTACCATGACTGGGCGTTTCGTAGATATTAGTTGTTCGTCTCAAATATCATCGGCTTGCCTGCGTCTGGCGACACGCTGGCCGGCTGAGATGTAGTTCCTGAATGCCTGTGGATATTTTAACTTATGGGTGTGACGTCGGGTAAATTCGTCTCAAAATAGTCTCGCTGGATATATATATTTATACACAGATTTAAGATTCTGATGAGTGCGGATAGGCCCGAATCAGTCTACAAATAAAAATCATTTCCTGCTTTATTGTTTTTGAATTGATATTTCCTTAGCTATACTGCTATAGTCTTGACTCCTTGGCCATAGTCTTTGTAAATAAATCTTCATAGCCTGAGATTCTTTACAACAGCTCTCTATTTGAAGAGGCGACCATGCGAACTAGCAGTGGAATAGAAGACCTTCGTTTCAAAAAAATTAAATGGAGAGAAGCTATAAAATAACTTCATAGCTATCCTAAAGCTTTCAAAATCTCAAGTAGAGACTGCAAAATTAGGTGTCATGAATGTAGACCTAAGCTTGTAAGGATGAATAAGATAGGACAGTCGACGAATGATACACCAACTCAGAAACCCTTCAGAAGCTTCGTATAAAATTATAGATGTTGATGATTCGGGAGGAGATATGTTTTTAAATTTAGAATGACTGAATATACGGGCAAATCGGATGAAGAGCTGGCGTCTTGGTTCATCATTAGCACATGTCAATTGCACCCAAAGTCGTTTTCTTCTGTTTCTGATCAAATGCATAACTTGAAGTTCTCCGCCAAACCCGCACCGAACGAGTATTTGCTTTTGTGTGGAAGCCATGCGGAGTTCTACATCGAACCACTGAACACATGCATCTCCGACATCGATTTTTTCATCGGCAACGCTGATGAGCTTGCCTTCAGTAGCGAATTTCCTGTGTTGCCCAGTGATATGAGTGGACTAGCCAGTTCGATCAATTGCTTCAAAATTGAATCATACAAGTGGTATCCAGGTTTTGTTCGATTACGAGTTTTGGGCGATATGAACTATAATTGGTCATATAAAAGATACAAATTTGACCATAGGCAACAACCATTCCAAATCGTTACAAGGCAATAGATATGGCTTCTATACTATAAGTGAGTGTTTGACTCGTTCAGGAGGTGTAAAAACGGCGCCATACACTGTTAGTGGTCCAGCAATTACTCTTAAACAAGATGATGGCTATCATTTAGGCTTTGATTACGTCAAAAGCGTGTGGTGTCCTCAGTGGCCTCCGGAAGCCCAAGATTGGCCTGTTCGACCTAGAAAACACGAATGACCGACAAGTGCTACAATTTCCGAGGTTGTGCAAAATGGCTGTCATGTTGTTTATGTTCAACATCGTTCTTGCAGAGATGATGAACTACAGTGAGATTTTCATTTTCTTTCGCGGAGGTCGTTTTACTTCAGAGTTGGACTAAACTTCAGCAGATCGTCTATCATTTGCTGAGATTCTATGCAAAGAGAGAGTTAATACAAAAGGATTGTCCAAAAGAAGATGAGGTTCTCTGTCCGTATCATATAAAGACGCTGATGCTATGGACTTGTGAAGAAATGCCGTCGGAATGGTGGAATTCCTCTTCTGTTATTGCGATCTGCTGTGAGTTGTTACAAAAACTTTCGGAATGGATTAAGAAGAGATACTGTCCGAACTATTTTATTCCTGAAGTAAATTTATTTAATCAGCCATCGAGCTCGAAAATGTTTGGACTGACTGAAAAATATGGGAATTCCGAAATTCTGGCATTCTTTCTCATTGGTTCGTGGCAAACTATATACTGCCATTCACTAGGATAAATTTCAAAGTAAAAGGCGCAAGTGCAGAAGAACTACATTTCATGGATTATATGCTGCCTCTCCTTGAATTTCGGAAGGCGAGTGAATCAAAATCATTGGATCTTATGTTCTTCATTAGATTCGATAGTTGTCATGATGATTGTCGGTGCGCAGTTAAACATAGGTTAACTTTAGGACTGCGTCAGAGCTTAAAAGATGAAAATCATACAAGGATTCTTGATACGAAAAAACACAGTAGATTGACAAAACTTCCAACAGTAGAAAAAGTCCTATGTTTTACCTACTGTGACAATTTACTGTTTATTTTACATATGGTATATAGTTTAGGTTGCGAAGAGATTTCGTGGAATAGCAGTCTCTTTGTTGAATTTGTCGAAGCAATCTCGATGCAACCTAAAATTATAAGATCGAAGTTTCATAACTTTCCTAAAATTCACGAAACACAAACTAATCAGTTTCAATTCCTGCGTGCTCTGGATCTCATGCAAAATTTAACTGGATCAAATAGCTGCTCAGAATTTCAACTAGTATCTCTCATGGCAAAAGAGTTTCTTAGAGAAGCTTTAGAACACGACAGTTCTAAATCGAACGGCAATGCTCCTGCTGCTTTAGCCTATCTGGCTGCGCTCCATTTTGTCACATCAGAATACCAACAAGCAATACGCCTATGCCAGGCAGTTTTCGTAGATCAAACTTCTCAACAGGATAAGGAAACGCTGAATGCAGGTTGCTTGTTGTTTTTTGACGAAGTCGTAAGAATCGTTGGATTCTGTGTTCTTTACAGGAAGGTTCCTGGAAATAATCTTCATTACAAGAACAGGCGGCTTTATATCGATCTGCGTATCTCACTTTGACCGCCGGACCATTTATTAGCAGTACGCCACCGCTCTATAGAACATTTGAATCCCGGCAGCCCTGTTGTAAATTTAACAAGCGACAACCCTATCGTAAATTTGATCGCGGGACCATTTATGGGTACCGTTCAGTTTGACTGCCGGGCAACATGAAACACGGCAGCCCTATCGTAAATCTGACACGAGGCATTCCTAGCGTAAATTTGACACGCGCCAGCCCTGTCGAAAAGCATCGACAAGCCAGGGCCAGACTCGGAATCTGAGCTATCATTACCAGAGGCAGCCTTCATTGCCAGCACGCCTATATCCCCTGTACATTTGAAGTACGAGTTAACTCGTACCTGGCGTCTCGGCAAACACATTCCTGGCGGTCAATGTGTTAAACAATGGCTCCACTGACAAGGTTCAAAGATTTATTTGTTTAAAGATATATAATTATATATTAACTGTCTCATAATCACTTGTAATTGTCTTGAATAACTAACTCAAGCCGACTCAAAGCTAATTGATGTAACTTGCAACCAGTTGCGTTATATCAACTTGATGGATTTTTGGAATTAAACGAATATTGATTGACTGACCACAGAGTTCACTGTCAGAGTATGGAAGTATCTGAAGAGAGCATTCCGTCGACGCTTAATTGATGGCCAGCTGTACCATGCCACTGAAGAGGCTGATCTTAGTACCACCGAGATGTTCGACATCTATGAAGCAGCCATCCTCTCCATTTTTATGACATGCTCCTATTACGAACTGCACGCATTCGGAGTAACGCTCTCACTTCCTGGTTTGATGCTGAGTGCAGTGCCATGCGCCGAACGGTCAGACGTAACAGAGCGACGTTATAGAAGGAGTGGTCTGGAAGGTAATCGCTTTGAATGGGTCAAGGCCTTCGGAAGATGCAGGAAGTTCTCAGAATCAAGGAGCAACACCTGCAGGAGGGACTATAAATACATACTTTCGCAGTTATTATGGTCTAAAATTTTATTACAACTTTAAGAGCTGAGCTCAAGGAGACATTCGCCAGGCGGCTCTCTATGTCAAATTCACAAACTCTTAACTGGAACCGATTAAACATTTAACACAAAGTTCTAGTGATTATAATTATCGACCGACCTACATTGACAGCCGCGAAAATGTGTTATCATACGGAATGAGATTTAAGACCTAGACAACATTGCATCCTAAGCCATTTTGGAAGAGGTTTTCACATGTGTCGCATTGATTATACTACAGTTACCTAGCATCATACAAAATGAACTTCGTGGTCTTTATTTATCTCGATTCCGTAAGCGATTGAAAACAGTTGGTTCGATCCTGGCTTACCGTCGTTACCTTTGATGAGTCTTTCAAGAAGAGGCGCTATATAAATCTGTGATGTCTTCACATCAAATTTCAACGAAACGCAGCAATAGCATACTCAATAATCACCGAAGAACATGGTTTAGACTTTGCCGGAGATTACTCAAAGCTCATTGTGTCTTTACATGTTGACCACAGTTATAAATAGTAATTATAGTTGTAAAGTAACAACTAAAGAAGCATAACCCCTATGTATGGGATACTATATAAGAATAGACTTCAATGGCAGAGTTCAACAATATTTAAGAAAAACTTACAAAGTGTTATAAATACATTCGCTTGTACAAACCTCATCGTTGGCACACACCTGACGGAAGATAGACGAGAGAGAGACAGAGACAGAGACAAGGACAGAGAAAGAGACAAAGAAAGAGAAAGAGACAGAGACAGACAGAGAAACAGACAGAGACTAAGACAGAAGCAGACAGAGAAAGGTATTCAATCGAATGTAGACAACGGTTACACCGCGCGATTTAAAGACAGCTCGTGTCCCATTATATTCTGGCCATGCTGAAATATTAAATCGATACTCGTAAAAGTTTGAGAGGCATAAGCCTATCGTCAAAGGTGTAATTATTTGAATGAACAAATCCGAGCCTGTGTGAGCTACGCGTAAACATCAACACCTGTATGACTCGAACACCAGCAGCCTGGAGCCTTGGATCGTTGATTCAAGCAAACTCAAAACGAACAGTTTTGATGACAGCAGCAACAAACCCGGTTGAAAACATCCGTTGTCATATACAGGACATTACACGCTTCCGAGAGCGAGAAAACAAAACAGTACAATTATTAAGAAAGGATCTGAGGTATTTATTTTTGCTTCTTATAACAACCAATATATTTAACATCGTAAAAATCTGCGATTAATATTAAAACGGATCATTTCAGGTTATAACTCGACTAGGATGTGGATCTCTCCAAGTGCGGCTCAGAATGAATTTTAAGGCAAATGACTCTTTATATGATAAATAGTCATTTGGCTAAAAAAAGAATGTTCAGCATCAATTGCAGTTTCTGCTGTATTTGCTCTTACTATGTTGCGATTTAAAAAGCACTAGGTTGTGGGATCCAGCTGACTGATAAGAGCTCAGTAAGAAACAAAACTGTGAAGGAAAGTATGATCAACTTTCGTCCCAATTTAAGATCTAACGATCAGGCAGGCTACGTAGGATGTTGATTGGAACTGGAGCGGCGAGGAAAATGAAAAGCTTAGGGATCTCAATTGATGCTTTTGAAAACTCGTTAAAGCTTTAATGTCTGGATAGATAGTGGAAGAGGAAGAGTGCTTATGGAATGGTAGCTTGGATTGAGTATTTGTTGTAGTAGTATGAATAAATGAATAAATTAATGTAATTAATAAAATAATGTATATATAAATTAATAAATTAATTAATGTCATTAATTAATTAATGTAACAATGTTCACAGATGACGGGTCAATTTGTGCCTTTGCTGTTCGTCCTCGTTGTCTCATCGTTTGACCGTGTGGATGCTGTTTCGTGTTACCAATGCAACTACACGAATGCAGATTCCCTGGGATCATCGACATGCAGTGAACCATTCAATGAGACGAATGCTGGAAACTGCTCCGCTCCAATGTGCACCTGGCAGTTTGCCAACTTTATGAGTAAGTCAACGGTGGCCGCTTTGCTGTGGCTTTATCGGTCTAGATCCCTGTTTGAACTTAGTTGAAGCGTAAACCTTCGGTCAACCAGAATTAGAGCTTGCAACAATTCTAAATGTATTGTATTTGGCTATTTATAAAGCGCTTCATACAGCAAAAGCCTTTCAGAAGCGCTCCCAGTGCGAGCAACTCCGAGGGAAAAGGCAGGGTTTTAGTTTAGAAAAAGATGAGGAGAGACTACAAGATGGGATGGCGGAGCGGACCGGTGGTGGAGGTCCATTCCACAGAGAAGGACCTATGCAGGCGAAGATTCTGGATTGAGCCATCGCAGTCCTGACACGGGAACAAAACGGTCAAGCCGATCAGAGGATCGAAGAGGACGCAGCGAAGTGGCAGAGAGTGGGCGAAGCATGAGATCGCCAAGGTACTTCGAAGCAAAACCAAAGTAAGACTTGAGGACTAAAATAAGAACCTTGAATTATATTCGGATAGATAGAGGGAGCCAGTGAGGTTCTTTAACCATGAATGTAGAGATGTGGGAGAATAGAGGAAGACGGGCTATCAGTCTAGCAGCAGTATTAAGTACTGACAGTGGAGGAGATAGGCGAACCTTAGGGAGACCAACAAAGAGAGAATTGCATAAATCTATTCGAGAGCAGACGAAAGCGTGGACAATTGAGGTAAAGGTCGAAGATGAAACAGATTTGCGAATAGCCCTGAGACGTCTTAGTTGGAAGTAGGAAGAGCGAGTAAGCTTGGCAATGTGTTCAGAAAAAGTAAGAGAGCTGTCTAGGGTGACACCCATGTCTCGGACACTAGACGAAAAAGTAAAACGAGGAAACCTTTAAGAGAGTAATGCATAGTCAAGTATTATTTGTATAACTACGAAATATTCATAACTGTAAGGAAATTAAAATTAATTTTAATTCTTAATTGTGAAGGCTAACAATTTTTGAAATCTTGGACATCATCAATTTGATGAGAGACTGTCCAAGATTTATGCATCTGAGATTCAAAGCCAAGTGGCTCGAGCGAAATTAACAGTCTGTTTTGTCAACCCGTCAGGCGAAATTTACTGAACGTTGTATCGCTGTTGTGATTATTGTCCTTCATAAAAGCAGAACGATTATTCGGTCCTGTGGCTTTGGATGACGCCTCTGAAGACTTGCGTTGATAGAGGTTTCTAAAATGATCGATTTTTTGTGTCATCTCATATATCTCATTGTGGGGCGCGGTGGTGTAGGGGTATATTTGGTGCCTTGCAGCCGGAGGGTTGCGGGTTCGAATCTACCTCAAGTCGCCGCGTAGGGACCCTGGGCAAGTCCTTCACTCGCAATTGCTCATGCGCTTCGGCGTGAAATTCCGATTCAGTGTCCGCGCTGTAGTCGCGAGCGCCTCTCAGTAGAAATCTTGAAGGGACGTTATAACAAGTGCTCATACATAGCCTACATACAAACAATGGTCATACATACATAACCTTACTTTCCTTATCTTGTCTTACGTATAGTTTAATTCAACTTCAGGCTTTAATCTCGTCTACCGTGACTGCTTGAATGACTCAACACTTACGGTGGCCGACCTCTGTGAACAGCTCCGTACCATCTCGAATTACACTACGTTCAACTACGGTGACAGCTGCTGCTTTACATCTGGGCCTATGACAACTGCAGGAATATCGTACATCACGACATCGTGTTTCTGTCAGAAGGACTACTGCAATGGAAACATACCACTAACAGTGGCGCCATCGAAAACTACGAATGCCATGCCGCTGTTGAAGCCTTCTATGAATGGTAAAATGGCATTGGCCGTTGTCACTATCGTTTGGATGGTGGCAGAGATCATATCTACAGGCTAAAAGTAGCAAGTGATATCTTGATAATGTTCTTCGTGGTCAAAAAATTATCCTAGTGTATGTATGAATCTCGTAAGGAGAGCATTATCCAATTACAATTGTATTGTAGACTTATTATTGTGTATAAAATATCCGGATTCGACTGTATAATATTATTGTAGTTTCTTTCACGCGTACTGACGGCCTATGCCACTTATCTAAATGAACTCAGTTGGCGTGAGGTTAGTGTGGCTCACTGACGTCGGCCACATCTATTTACTTGAAACATTACTTTAGATCACAAGAAGATTTCTTGGGCCTTCACTACTCAACTCATTGTCCAATGAAAAAGTAGATGTTCTGTTGCTTTACTATTATTAAGGAAGGTAATTAAAATTACGCTGGAACAGTTGACCTATATTACAGTATGTTTAAACCTAGAATCAACGGTCACAATATTGTCACTTAAACACTGACAGCAATTTGTGAAAATTAGCTACGCAAACTACTAGTATTAAAGGATACTAACAGCCGTTTTGTTTACGAGCAATACTTGTTCCTAATTGTTTCGATCTGTCATGTAAATTTGCAGTTTAGGATCTCCTCTCGTGGATAAAATAGTTTATAGGCCTATTTGCTAAAAGCTTTTGTCTTTTTAGCGCTGTCACTGTAATCGCCTGTTCCATTTACT
>JACEVL010004010.1:0-10481 GCA_020284085.1 Aporrectodea caliginosa
ATTTAACCACAGTTTTGCACATGTAGACTAAATACAAAACTTAACAAACTGGCCAAGTTTACCTTCCCGAAAATCCCCTCTGGAATGACGCCCCTGATGAAGAGCGCAGCTAGTTAACAAAAACTCTTCATCAAGGTTAGACTAAGTGCATCAGGCTTAATGAAGGCGTTGAACTGTAGATGAAATGAGATGGTACGGTAATCGTTTTACTACGCATCCTGTTCGTTGAAATAATGCAATACATTGTTTTCGTATAATATTAGAGAGAGAGTCTTCAGTAATCACAGAATTGTGCAGTTACTTTCACACATAATTGTGGTTATGTGGCACGTGCCGCCGCCAACCCAACTCTCTGCGGTTACGGCCTCTGTGTCCCCGTGTCTTCTCAAAAAATTCTCATCCGGTGGAACTGTTGCGGATGAGATTTCTGCTTTAGACAAATAATCGACCCTAGGAGACACTGTTGTAAAACAAAGCCTCGGGAAAAGAATTTCATATCCCGTTGAAACAAACTCTCCTCGGGCAAACCTTAACATATACAAAGTCACTTTTCTGTTAAAGTTATGGAAGCAGCTTGATTCATAACTTTTTCATTGTTAAACGAGTAGCCTAATTTGTGGAAACTATGCTATGAAAATTATTGCCTCATCCATAACAACATTTCGAAACTGTTCCACAAATTCTAGTGCTTCTTTGTTACTAAATAATGCATTGATAGCCAATGTATATTAACTAAGATCAACGTTTCACTTAGATCAGCTAAGCTTCTTCAGGACTATAATTATGCTAGGAATATTTTCGGTGGTCCCTGCGTATGGTAGCCAATCAATTGTCGTTGTTCTGGCTTTTATTATCTCCTAGAGTAAAGCTCGTTCTAATCCGAATAAGTTGTTTGGTTCAGCAAAATGCCTCAGACATCTTTATCCTGCTTCTTTGAAGCATTGCTTGTTTATTCAACTGTAATCTCTTCTTTTCATTCATTCCAAATGGCTTCGTAAAACTAGATGCCACTGGCTTCTTTGTCATTCTTTGATGGAGCTTGTATGTGATTCTTTTAATGGTCGGACTAACCCGCCTCAAAGAACCACATAGATGCCATCGCCAGCAGCTCGTGCCAGCCAGTTCCTCATTTCCATGCATTAGTTCTTTCTTCCTGACATCAGTTAACAACCTAACCTGATACCAGTCGAAGCTAATAATAATAATGCGAGGGGCCTCTGCGATCTTCGACCTGTGGCCTTATGGTTGTCCCTCGCATGCGCTCTGCTACGGCCCACCTAAGGTGCTTTGCCCGTGTTGGCCCATCAGCTTGGAACTCTCTTCCCCAATCTCTTCGCCTTGAGTTACTAGCCCTATCACCTTCCCAGTTCCGTAGACGCCTTAAGACATTTTTTTCCCTGACGCAGGCACTGAAGCAGGTCGAGAGCGCTGCTGATTTTTGAGCAGCGCTATATAAATGTTCGATTACAATTACAATTACAATAATAATGATGGCTGTGGTGGTGGTGGTGGTGGTGGTGGTGGTGGTGGTGGTGGTGGTGGTGGTGGTGGTGGTGGTGATGATGATGATGATGATGATGATGATGATGATGATGATGATGATGATGATGATGATGATGATGATGATGATGATGACACTAATAATGTTAGTATTAATAACCAGCCGATAACTTAACCTGACGCCAGTTGACAGGTAGGTCTTATCTGCATAAAAATAACACGCAATAGCTCCTATCAGAAGCCAATATCTTATTTCCATTCACTTTACTTATTTCCATGCACTTGTACTGGCTTCCTAATGCCATCTTGTTATATACATGGACCACATGCTTAACCGCACATTCCAGTTGCGTGGCAGGTTCTACAGCTACTGTGATACATTTGCTGCCCATGTTGATGATTTTAGTCGTGCGGAAAGTTAAGTGCAGCTTGAAAGTCAAACTACAAAAGCCACGCTGATCAAAGGTGGACAGCGGCGCTAGCACATGGACCCATCAGTCTGATCAGTTACAATTTTATTTTTTGTGTCCCTTCACTGATGTGTCATCTGACTATGAAAGAGATTCTAAGAGTGATAGATCTGAGTGGTAGGCTTCTCAATGACCGCTGTACTAAATATTTTTTTATTTTTGAAACATCGCGAATAACAAGAAATAACCTATATAAAACCTTTTGTGACATATTTGGCCCAAAATAGGCTTACTAAAGCCATTAGAGTTCAATCATTAAACGCTGAGCGAAAAACCTTGTTGCAACATAATGGCGATGATCTCGATGAAAGCCTTGGTAATGAGTGCTTGCAGTTTTCTGATTTTGTCAAAATGTTTAAAGACGAGCAAGTAGTGCAGGTAGTCTCAACGAAACGAGGTAGATTGGCTAGTAGACGAGCAGCTGAGTTGAGAACGGATTGTAGTTGTCTAATACGAAAGAGTGGGACATTAATGACCATGTCTACAATTGGCTGATATAATTCCATAAGAGGACGCCAACACATTGCCAGGTTTATGGGCCGCAGCTGTTCGAATCAACGCCAGGACTCTGGCGTCGGACCGTCCTTTTATTCCGTCGATACCTCTGATCTCCTACATCCGACCAATGTGATGGTTAAATGTGCAGACGACTTATTATCTATTGGCGCCAGGGTGAGACAGAGCTTCTCATTTGAGGCGATCGATCGATCGATCTCCTTGGTCGATCGCCTAGCAAAGGTCTGGTCGATCGCCTAGCAAAGGTCTGGTCGATCGGTAGCTAGATCGCGCTCGATGAGTTAGATTCCAAGAGGAATCTGTAGCCAGACCATTATTTTATTTATCTAATTTACATTACTTGTGAAAGTTAAGGCTAGGATCGATACAACATTGCATCGACACGCAGAGGAGGTTATCGACAGTTAATAAGTGTTGCGTATAATTATAATACTCTAGCAGTAAATGGACAACCATATTAGACCCCTAAGGCCTAAGCTATACGAATACGATACACAAAATACGCCGTGCACAAAATGTCCCGAGGTCGACCGCGCATCGATCGCCTACACAATCCAGCGCGATCGATTTTCAAATCGCCTTCTATTTTCAAATGAGAAGCTCTGGGATGAGAATTGCCGGGTGGTTCAACCCCCTAGTCTTTCACAGTAAAGTCAAAATTTCACACTAAAACTGGACAGAAATCAACGTTTAACCCCAAGTTATTTTTTACAATTCCCATACTGGTTGGCTCTACATCAAGAGCCACTGTCTGTGAAGAACTTCGGTCGGTATTGGATATTTTTGCGAAAGAGGTGCACAATGAATAAAGAAAAGTTTTGAGGTAACGAAAAGATGTAGAAAGGCTACCGGATAGTATGGTACAGAACTATCTATTACCGGTAATATATAGCTCTGGTATCATGGTAGAGCCAACACAGAGGGAAGTTGAGTCCATTGCGAAGGGCAATGCAGGTAAAGGCACGGGACTGGGCTATGGCTATTGTCACACGAGGAACAACAAGGTCTATGCAGCTTATACGGTTCTTGCGCCTTAAGTTTCTCGGCCTCGGCTTATGCAGTTCTTGCGCCTTAAGTTTCTCGGCCTCGGCTTATACGGTTCTTGCGCCTTAAGTTTCTCGGCCTCGGCTTATGCGGTTCTTGCGCCTTAAGTTTCTCGGCCTCGGCTTATACGGTTTTTGCGCCTTAAGTTTCTCGGCCTCGGCTTATACGGTGTTTGCGCCTTAAGTTTCTCGGCCTCGGCTTATACGGTTTTTGCGCCTTAAGTTTCTCGGCCTCGGCTTATACGGTTCTTGCGCCTTAAGTTTCTCGGCCTCGGCTTATGCGGTTCTTGCGCCTTAAGTTTCTCGGCCTCGGCTTATACGGTTTTTGCGCCTTAAGTTTCTCGGCCTCGGCTTATACGGTTCTTGCGCCTTAAGTTTCTCGGCCTCGGCTTATACGGTGTTTGCGCCTTAAGTTTCTCGGCCTCGGCTTATACAGTTTTTGCGCCTTAAGTTTCTCGGCCTCGGCTATGCGGTTTTTGCGCCTTAAGTTTCTCGGCCTCGGCTTATACGGTGTTTGCGCCTTAAGTTTCTCGGCCTCGGCTTATACAGTTTTTGCGCCCTAAGTTTCTCGGCCTCGGCTTATACGGTTTTTGCGCCTTAAGTTTCTCGGCCTCGGCTTATACGGTGTTTGCGCCTTAAGTTTCTCGGCCTCGGCTTATTCGGTTCTTGCGCCTTAAGTTTCTCGGCCTCGGTTTATGCGGTTCTTGCGCCTTAAGTTTCTCGGCCTCGGCTTATACGGTTCTTGCGCCTTAAGTTTCTCGGCCTCGGCTTATGCGGTTCTTGCGCCTTAAGTTTCTCGGCCTCGGCTTATGCGGTTTTTGCGCCTTAAGTTTCTCGGCCTCGGCTTATACGGTTCTTGCGCCTTAAGTTTCTCGGCCTCGGCTTATACGGTGTTTGCGCCTTAAGTTTCTCGGCCTCGGCTTATACGGTTTTTGCGCCTTAAGTTTCTCGGCCTCGGCTTATGCGGTTCTTGCGCCTTAAGTTTCTCGGCCTCGGCTTATGCGGTTCTTGCGCCTTAAGTTTCTCGGCCTCGGCTTATACGGTTCTTGCGCCTTAAGTTTCTCGGCCTCGGCTTATGCGGTTTTTGCGCCTTAAGTTTCTCGGCCTCGGCTTATACGGTTTTTGCGCCTTAAGTTTCTCGGCCTCGGCTTATACGGTTCTTGCGCCTTAAGTTTCTCGGCCTCGGCTTATACGGTGTTTGCGCCTTAAGTTTCTCGGCCTCGGCTTATACGGTTTTTGCGCCTTAAGTTTCTCGGCCTCGGCTTATACGGTTTTTGCGCCTTAAGTTTCTCGGCCTCGGCTTATACGGTTCTTGCGCCTTAAGTTTCTCGGCCTCGGCTTATACGGTGTTTGCGCCTTAAGTTTCTCGGCCTCGGCTTATTCAGTTCGTAGCGCCTTAAGTTTCTCGGCCTCGGTTTATGCGGTTCTTGCGCCTTAAGTTTCTCGGCCTCGGCTTATGCGGTTCTTGCGCCTTAAGTTTCTCGGCCTCGGCTTATACGGTTTTTGCGCCTTAAGTTTCTCGGCCTCGGCTTATTCAGTTGTAGCGCCTTAAGTTTTCGGCCTCGGCTTATACGGTTTTTGCGCCTTAAGTTTCTCGGCCTCGGCTTATGCGGTTCTTGCGCCTTAAGTTTCTCGGCCTCGGCTTATACGGTTCTTGCGCCTTAAGTTTCTCGGCCTCGGCTTATACGGTGTTTGCGCCTTAAGTTTCTCGGCCTCGGCTTATGCAGTTTTAGCGCCTTAAGTTTCTCGGCCTCGGCTTATGCGGTTCTTGCGCCTTAAGTTTCTCGGCCTCGGCTTATACGGTTCTTGCGCCTTAAGTTTCTCGGCCTCGGCTTATGCGGTTCTTGCGCCTTAAGTTTCTCGGCCTCGGCTTATGCGGTTCTTGCGCCTTAAGTTTCTCGGCCTCGGCTTAGGCGGTTTTGCGCCTTAAGTTTCTCGGCCTCGGCTTATGCAGTTTTTTGCGCCTTAAGTTTCTCGGCCTCGGCTTATACGGTTCTTGCGCCTTAAGTTTCTCGGCCTCGGCTTATACGGTGTTTGCGCCTTAAGTTTCTCGGCCTCGGCTTATACGGTTCTTGCGCCTTAAGTTTCTCGGCCTCGGCTTATACGGTTCTTGCGCCTTAAGTTTCTCGGCCTCGGCTTATACGGTGTTTGCGCCTTAAGTTTTCGGCCTCGGCTTATACGGTTTTTGCGCCTTAAGTTTCTCGGCCTCGGCTTATACGGTTTTTGCGCCTTAAGTTTCTCGGCCTCGGCTTATACGGTTCTTGCGCCTTAAGTTTCTCGGCCTCGGCTTATACGGTTTTAGCGCCTTAAGTTTCTCGGCCTCGGCTTATACGGTTCTTGCGCCTTAAGTTTCTCGGCCTCGGCTTATGCGGTTCTTGCGCCTTAAGTTTCTCGGCCTCGGCTTATGCAGTTTAGCGCCTTAAGTTTCTCGGCCTCGGCTTATGCGGTTCTTGCGCCTTAAGTTTCTCGGCCTCGGCTTATGCGGTTCTTGCGCCTTAAGTTTCTCGGCCTCGGCTTATACGGTTCTTGCGCCTTAAGTTTCTCGGCCTCGGCTTATACGGTTTTTGCGCCTTAAGTTTCTCGGCCTCGGCTTATACGGTTTTTGCGCCTTAAGTTTCTCGGCCTCGGCTTATACGGTTCTTGCGCCTTAAGTTTCTCGGCCTCGGCTTATACGGTTCTTGCGCCTTAAGTTTCTCGGCCTCGGCTTATGCGGTTCTTGCGCCTTAAGTTTCTCGGCCTCGGCTTATACGGTTCTTTGCGCCTTAAGTTTCTCGGCCTCGGCTTATGCGGTTGTAGCGCCTTAAGTTTCTCGGCCTCGGCTTATGCGGTTCTTGCGCCTTAAGTTTCTCGGCCTCGGCTTATACGGTTGTTTTGCGCCTTAAGTTTCTCGGCCTCGGCTTATGCGGTCGTTGCGCCTTAAGTTTCTCGGCCTCGGCTTATGCGGTTCTTGCGCCTTAAGTTTCTCGGCCTCGGCTTATACGGTTTTTGCGCCTTAAGTTTCTCGGCCTCGGCTTATACGGTTCTTGCGCCTTAAGTTTCTCGGCCTCGGCTTATACGGTGTTTGCGCCTTAAGTTTCTCGGCCTCGGCTTATACGGTTTTTGCGCCTTAAGTTTCTCGGCCTCGGCTTATACGGTTTTTGCGCCTTAAGTTTCTCGGCCTCGGCTTATACGGTTCTTGCGCCTTAAGTTTCTCGGCCTCGGCTTATTCAGTTCTTGCGCCTTAAGTTTCTCGGCCTCGGCTTATGCGGTTCTTGCGCCTTAAGTTTCTCGGCCTCGGCTTATGCGGTTCTTGCGCCTTAAGTTTCTCGGCCTCGGCTTATACGGTTTTTGCGCCTTAAGTTTCTCGGCCTCGGCTTATGCGGTTCTTGCGCCTTAAGTTTCTCGGCCTCGGCTTATGCGGTTCTTGCGCCTTAAGTTTCTCGGCCTCGGCTTATACGGTTCTTGCGCCTTAAGTTTCTCGGCCTCGGCTTATACGGTTTTTGCGCCTTAAGTTTCTCGGCCTCGGCTTATACGGTTTTTGCGCCTTAAGTTTCTCGGCCTCGGCTTATACGGTTTTGCGCCTTAAGTTTCTCGGCCTCGGCTTATGCGGTTTTTGCGCCTTAAGTTTCTCGGTCTCGGCTTATGCGGTTCTTGCGCCTTAAGTTTCTCGGCCTCGGCTTATACGGTTTTGCGCCTTAAGTTTCTCGGCCTCGGCTTATACGGTTCTTGCGCCTTAAGTTTCTCGGCCTCGGCTTATGCGGTTCTTGCGCCTTAAGTTTCTCGGCCTCGGCTTATGCGGTTCTTGCGCCTTAAGTTTCTCGGCCTCGGCTTATACGGTTCTTGCGCCTTAAGTTTCTCGGCCTCGGCTTATGCAGTTGTAGCGCCTTAAGTTTCTCGGCCTCGGCTTATGCGGTTCTTGCGCCTTAAGTTTCTCGGCCTCGGCTTATACGGTGTTTGCGCCTTAAGTTTCTCGGCCTCGGCTTATGCGGTTCTTGCGCCTTAAGTTTCTCGGCCTCGGCTTATGCGGTTCTTGCGCCTTAAGTTTCTCGGCCTCGGCTTATACGGTTCTTGCGCCTTAAGTTTCTCGGCCTCGGCTTTATGCGGTTCTTGCGCCTTAAGTTTCTCGGCCTCGGCTTATACGGTTCTTGCGCCTTAAGTTTCTCGGCCTCGGCTTATACGGTTCTTGCGCCTTAAGTTTCTCGGCCTCGGCTTATACGGTTTTTGCGCCTTAAGTTTCTCGGCCTCGGCTTATACGGTTTTTGCGCCTTAAGTTTCTCGGCCTCGGCTTATACGGTTTTTGCGCCTTAAGTTTCTCGGCCTCGGCTTATACGGTTTTTGCGCCTTAAGTTTCTCGGCCTCGGCTTTATACGGTTCTTGCGCCTTAAGTTTCTCGGCCTCGGCTTATACGGTTCTTGCGCCTTAAGTTTCTCGGCCTCGGCTTATACGGTGTTTGCGCCTTAAGTTTCTCGGCCTCGGCTTATGCGGTTTTTGCGCCTTAAGTTTCTCGGCCTCGGCTTATACGGTTGTTTGCGCCTTAAGTTTCTCGGCCTCGGCTTATACGGTTTTTGCGCCTTAAGTTTCTCGGCCTCGGCTTATACGGTTTTGCGCCTTAAGTTTCTCGGCCTCGGCTTATGCGGTTTTTGCGCCTTAAGTTTCTCGGCCTCGGCTTATACGGTTTTTGCGCCTTAAGTTTCTCGGCCTCGGCTTATACGGTTTTTGCGCCTTAAGTTTCTCGGCCTCGGCTTATACGGTTTTGCGCCTTAAGTTTCTCGGCCTCGGCTTATACGGTTTTTGCGCCTTAAGTTTCTCGGCCTCGGCTTATGACAGTAGTAGCGCCTTAAGTTTCTCGGCCTTGCGCCTTAAGTTTCTCGGCCTCGGCTTATACGGTGTTTGCGCCTTAAGTTTCTCGGCCTCGGCTTATGCGGTTTTTGCGCCTTAAGTTTCTCGGCCTCGGCTTATGCGGTGTTTGCGCCTTAAGTTTCTCGGCCTCGGCTTATGCGGTTCTTGCGCCTTAAGTTTCTCGGCCTCGGCTTATGCGGTTCTTGCGCCTTAAGTTTCTCGGCCTCGGCTTATGCGGTTCTTGCGCCTTAAGTTTCTCGGCCTCGGCTTATGCGGTTCTTAGCGCCTTAAGTTTCTCGGCCTCGGCTTATACGGTTCTTGCGCCTTAAGTTTCTCGGCCTCGGCTTATACGGTTCTTGCGCCTTAAGTTTCTCGGCCTCGGCTTATGCGGTTTTTGCGCCTTAAGTTTCTCGGCCTCGGCTTATACGGTTTTGCGCCTTAAGTTTCTCGGCCTCGGCTTATGCAGTTCTTGCGCCTTAAGTTTCTCGGCCTCGGCTTATGCGGTTCTTGCGCCTTAAGTTTCTCGGCCTCGGCTTATACGCGGTTCTTGCGCCTTAAGTTTCTCGGCCTCGGCTTATACGGTTCTTGCGCCTTAAGTTTCTCGGCCTCGGCTTATACGGTTCTTGCGCCTTAAGTTTCTCGGCCTCGGCTTATACGGTGTTTGCGCCTTAAGTTTCTCGGCCTCGGCTTATACGGTTTTTGCGCCCTAAGTTTCTCGGCCTCGGCTTATACGGTTTTTGCGCCTTAAGTTTCTCGGCCTCGGCTTATACGGTTTCTTGCGCCTTAAGTTTCTCGGCCTCGGCTTATACGGTTCTAGCGCCTTAAGTTTCTCGGCCTCGGCTTATACGGATCTTTGCGCCTTGTTTCTCGGCCTCGGCTTATGCGGTTCTTGCGCCTACGGTTTCTCGGCCTCGGCTTATACGGTGTTTGCGCCTTAAGTTTCTCGGCCTCGGCTTATACAGTTTTTGCGCCCTAAGTTTCTCGGCCTCGGCTTATACAGTTTTTGCGCCCTAAGTTTCTCGGCCTCGGCTTATACGGTTTTTGCGCCTTAAGTTTCTCGGCCTCGGCTTATACGGTGTTTGCGCCTTAAGTTTCTCGGCCTCGGCTTATTCGGTTCTAGCGTCTTAAGTTTCTCGGCCTCGGTTTTATGCAGTTCTAAAGCGCCTTAAGTTTTTCGGCCTCGGTTTATACGGTTCTTTGCGCCTTAAGTTTCTCGGCCTCGGCTTATACTTATGCGGTTTCTCTGCGCCTTGCGTTTCTCGGCCTTCGGCTTATGCGGTTCGGCCTATGCGTTTCTTGCGCCTTAAGTCTCGACGGGTGTAGACTTCACGTTCTATATCAGTGAGTCATCACAATACCAACACAATGGGTAATACCAACACAATGGGCAATACCAACACAATGGGTAATACCAACACAATGGGTAATACCAACACAATGGGTAATACCAACACAATGGGCAATACCAACACAATGGGCAATACCAACACAAAGGAATTTCTAACACAAAGGAATTTCCAACACAAAGGCGCAATACCAACACAAAGGAATGTCAACAGTGGCGCAATACCAACACAAAGGAATGATAACAATGGGCGCTACAAACACACAAAGGAATGTAAACAATAGGAGTTTTAAAAAACAATAGTTTAAAAAAACAAGAGTTTTAAAAAACAATGGTAGGGGCGACGGCGGAGGCGGAGCTTAGTCATTGATTGATGCATGTGTTAGTATAGGTGAATTTGACTGGGTGGTTCCATATTTCTAGCACCTAGCGAAGGGAGGCTGAGCTGAATATTAATTATTCACGCTGTACACATCCCATAGGCTCACGCTATTGGTTGAATGCATATCAGCTAGAAGCGCATCTTACAGTGACTTGGTTATTATTTTAAATATATTTCAAATAAATACCAGTTAATATTTTTAATATATATTAAAGTTGCACTCTTTTTAGTGCAGTTTATTTGTTCATTACCCGAATCCTAGTGATAGAAGCACATCTTACAACGACATGTTTATTATTTTAATTATATTTTAATTATATTTCAAATAAATACTATTAAATATTTTAATATATGCTAAAGTTGCACTCTTGTGCGACTAATTATATAATCATCCATATAGATTGGAA
>JACEVL010004011.1:0-12336 GCA_020284085.1 Aporrectodea caliginosa
TCTAGCAAACGAATAGACTGGTCTTCAATCGCTTGCGAAATGGAGGCAGAAAAACGAGAAGCTCATGTTGCAGATTGCGTAGAAAGCCTGTTCCTACTATTACTACTAGGTAATATGTAATAAAGTTAGTGTTAACAGTACATTAACACAACGTGTACAAAAACACCTTTAAAACCTATTCAATCGCAGCTATATATTTGTCAAATAGCAGCGAGCTGTAATATGCCAAAAATAATCTTTGTCGGCGGCAACGGCCAATGTTGTCATAAGCTGCCGTTAAACTGTGGATCCAATCCAATCCTTCTATTATTAATTATTTCAGAAGCGCCAGGACGTAGTTTTAGTTTAACGACACTGTGTGATAAGAATGATGATTAGCATCGCCCTCCTCCTTCATCCAGGCAGTGCCAGTCCCAAGCCATTATGAAGGAGGAGGGCAACGCTAAGGATCTTTGTTATCACACGGTGTGGTTAAACTTAAACTAGCTCCTGGCGCTACTGGATAATTAATAGAAGTGAAAACTGTAAAACGGCCCAGGAGAAAAACGAGAACCGCATGTTGCAGATCACTACGTGTTATGTAATAAAGTTAGTTTTTACACTACGTCTACTAAGACACCTTTAAAACGTATTAATTCGCTGCTATATATTTGTCTACTAGCGCTCTGGCTTGTTCATATTTTGATGCATTAGTTATGACTCAAGCGGCCTTTACACCATAAGGTTTTCTTAAAGTGTTGGATCAAATTAAAAGTATGACGCTAGTAGAGTCTATGGGCTGTAGGCTATTATATGCAAAGCGAACGGTGGGAACTGTTAAAAAGAAATTTTGCCAACGTCATTGGACTGTCTTGCCATAAGATATCCATAAATTCTGGATCCCAAATAATCCGAGTAACAATTATTATTGTGCCAAAATATTTTTTGCCGACGTCAAAAGTCTATCCTATCCTGATTCCTACTCTGCCCCTCACCTCCATAGCCGTTTCAACTCTAAACACCATACACCTTTGCCGTCTGACATAAGGGAAGATGAAGTACGGACTACCCTGGCGTCGTATCATTTCACGGCTATGCTTCGCTAAGTTTGCCGAGGGAAGAAGAGGGTCGGAAGATTGCAATGACGTCAAGGCCTCGCCAGAGTTGTGTTGTTGAAACTTGGCCCCGCGACCCAGCCAAAGAACAAGTCCTGGGATCGCGAATTCGTCGAATTGACACAGCGACAATAAAGATAATTATTTATTATTACTGGTAAAGTTGGTCATGGTTCTTAAGGCTCCAAATGTCACGATCCAATAAACAAATAGCTGCGCTATTGTTGTATAGTCTGCGGTTGCCAATCTTCAAAGAGGCATTGAAAGCATTCAATAGTAAAGGGCCCGAACGTTGACACAGTTCCTTATTCTTACGAACTTCGGCATCGTTTAATGTAACATAGGCAGCTGCTCTGATACTTTATGTAAAATGAAGTGGCGGTATATTAATGTATGATTACAATTAAAATTACACAGCTGCTATTAGGAAGCTCTTTTCTGGCAATGTTGTAATGTAGGTAATAAAATTTGTCCAAATTACAACCTTAGCTTTGTATTGTGACGGTGGTGTCCGGTCACCGCCTGTCCTGAATTATTTTTGAGACATGACGGCGTTATATCTGACGTCTAATAAGATGCCAACGATTTGCGAGTGACTGTTGTTTAGCTATTTCTTGGTCTTGGTGTCGTCTTTGTGAAACAGAATGTAGGCATGTGATTTGCTATCTGCAATTGACCTTAAAGTGACAGATAAAGTTTTGGTGAATGGTAGCACTCTGGTACGAAGAGCAGAAGATCACCATGGTCGCGGTACCGATTCCCGCTACCGTCCAAAGGTCGACTTAGCCTTCCATTCGCTAGGTGGCGTTGGCAAAATGCGCAGCTGGAACAGTTGGGCCCCTTGCATGGCTGTCACACAGTTAAATTCGACACCTGTGATAACGTGTAATCATCATTTCAGACGCGCGTGTGTGTGCTTCTGTGGGGTGTAGGACATTGTCCCCCCGGACATTGTCCCCTCGGACATTGTCCCCCCTGGACATTGTCCCCCCCAGGGTAGGACATTGTCCCCCCTCCAGTCTAAGATATAATCGTATAATATTCTTGCGGAAATGCAGGAAAATGCTGAAAATAATTGTTGGCCTAAATTGTTGGCCTAAATGGAAGTTTGATTTAGATTTTCTAATGACAACACAAACCTTAACCCTGACCCTAACCGACCCTCACGACGCTTAACCTGACCCTAACCGACCCTCACGACGCCATTAGTGCTAAACTTCTTCCATTGAACTAGTTAGGCTGATTATAATACATACTCCCTCGAATATGGGTGTCATTATTCGGGACCCCTAAAGCGCAAGTTTACCCAAAAACGGCAACTACGGTTTATCAATGACCTGCAGACTATAGGCTATTTTACACAGAGGGGGGACAATGTCCAGGGGGATAATGTCCTACGCAAAATCGGGGGACAATGTCTAGGGGGGACAATGTCCGGGGGGACAATGTCCGGGGACAATGTCCAGGGGGACAATGTCCGTTCCCCCTTCTGCGTGTGTGTGTGTGTGTGTGTGATTGTGCTTGTGTGCTTGTGTTTGTGTGCTTGTGTTTGTGTGCTTGTGTTTGTGTGTGTTGTGTGCGTGTGTGTGTGTGTGTGTGCCTGCGTGTGCGTGTGTGTGTGTGAAACAGAAAAACGAAGAGTAGTCTGATTGGCGTTCTATATCCAAGTTTATTGACAATATTATACCAACTGATGCGCACTCTCATAAACACCTCTTTTATGGCTTCAAATCTTATAATATAAGTCTTAGTTTGTTTACGTTGTCCTTCCTTATGTTTGTTTGTCTGTTTCTAAAGGCTCCGAAACGGAACGCTTTAGCGATTTGAAAAATCGCACGAAACTTTATTACGCCACGTCTGTTTCAACGCGACTATTTTCAGCTCACAATTTTATTTAAACGCTGACATATGGACATTTTAAACTTCAAAATTATGAGGTTCCGTAATACCAATAACGGAGTCCATTAATATGCATATTTTAACCTCGCTTGAGCGGCGTGACGTAAGAGAAATGTTGTCTTACGTCACGCGAGGCGCAATCGAAATAAAACACGGGCTCCGTTCCGAAAAATTACGAGCGCTGTAATGGAACACGATCGAGCTTCGTTTACTATTATATTATTTAGCCCGGGGAACAAATAATAGGCCTATATAAGGTAGAGATAAAATTACGCATGGGGAAACCCCGGGCAAAGCCGGGTAAAAAATGCTAGTTGTCATATAATTCTGAGCAGGTAAAGCGTAGATTATTCTTGCTGTAATTTCTATTGACGTCAAAGGCCTTTCTATAATATTATTGTTTGATTGTAATCTGATATTCAAACACGCCATTTCAAGAAACTTTCATTAGTGAACTCCCGACCCGAAACAGTGAAATCGCTTTCAAAGAAGACAGTCTTCAGGCTCTTGTGAATCTGTGGAAGGGACAAACTGAGGAGCTGCAATTGCTACCGTAAGATATAGTTAATATCAAGGAGGGGTCTCAATGAACTGATGGAGTGAATTCGACCTATTTGCAGCATGTTATACACAGTTCATACTTCATAGGTAATAGGTGGCGTTGACATAGAAGTCGACTCTATTAGTGAACATTTCGCAAGTGAACTCTCTAAGGTAAGTTTCAATTTCATTGTTATCTTGATGTTCATGATGCCTTATAGGCTAGTTGATGTTAAAACGAGTTCTAAACATGGTCAGTTCAAGATTTTAAACCCCTAACGTGGATCTATCTAACGACCCATCTTAGAATGTTAGTAAGTCACTTCAAATACCTGTTCTGATTCACGAAATTCGACGACGAAAAGCCCTCTAACATTAAAAATCTACGGTAGCGGTTTCTCTCTCTCTCTCTCTCTCTCTCTCTCTCTCTCTCTCTCTCTCTCTCTCTCTCTCTCTCTCTCTCTCTCTCTCTCTCTCTGGATGGATGGATGGATGGATGGATGGAGATCGCTCCAGAGTCGAGGTGTAACGTGATAGATGTCACGGTTGGAGAACTTGAGGT
Source organism: Aporrectodea caliginosa (assembly GCA_020284085.1). Classification (NCBI taxonomy): domain Eukaryota; kingdom Metazoa; phylum Annelida; class Clitellata; order Crassiclitellata; family Lumbricidae; genus Aporrectodea; species Aporrectodea caliginosa. The sequence goes on from JACEVL010004011.1 coordinate 4,096, forward strand.
GAGTGGAGATTGGGAATAGGAAATACTGTATATAGGAAGGGATTATGGAGGCTGAATGGAGAAGAGTTTCCGGAGAAATCTGGGCTGCGAGTTTACAGCGTTTGTATAGAAAGGAAGAGGGCGACACAAATCATATTTCTTATGACACGGCGTCGTTAGACTGTAACTAACCAACGGTTGTCTAATTTTCGTGGATGTGTTATCGATTAGTTAGTTAGTTGGTTAACAACACTGTTTCATAGAAAAGATGATTAGCGCTGCCATTCTCCTTCCTCGTGCATTTAGACACCTTTAAATCGTTTCTTTCCACAACTATATAATTAATTTTCGTTGAATCGCTAGCTCAGTGGACAATAACTGGTTGGTTAGTTGGTGTTTATCGACATTGGGTCATAACAATTTAATAAAGATGACTAGCGTCTCCCTCTTCATATCACCACAGTGGCGTGGCTATAATTTTACGATAGGGGTGCGTGATACGTAGCTGTAGTCTGCAGAGGACCTATAGTTGGTCTTATGGTTCAATCTCCGACGGCATAAAATGTTAGACAATCACGGAATCAACTTACTCGATTCTACTTTCCTATTTTAACAGATTCACAAACTAACGTTTAAGGCATTGTTACTGTATGGTAGAATGTTACAGGGGTGTGTGCGCACCTCATGCACCTTGTATAGCTACGCCACTGTGTCTTCAGGCTTGGAACTGCATGGCACCGCCAGAGTATGGGCAGTGGCGAAGTTTTTTGTAGCGTTTGAACGAAAATTACAAGTATATTCTGTCTAAATAAAACTATAAAGGAAGAGGGCGATGCTGATCTTCTTTTGTTAGGCCTATTACATAGATTAGTTAAACAACACTTTGTCGATCAATTAAGCTGGTGGTTGAATTCAGCTGGATCTTACCGGATCTGAGATCAACCACCTAAAAGTGGAGACTCGTCAACTAAATGTGTATTATTTTTGTCGTTAAAACAAAATAATTGCATCTTGTTTCACACAATATGCGCTTAAGCCAGAATAGCGAATAATTATCTGGTAGGCCTATCACTCAATGAAAAACTTGAGGTTCTTGAGGACTAAACTCTGAAAAATCTGTTGAGGATTGATATCTAATTGCCGTATAGCAGTCGGTATTTATAACATTTGAGCGCAAGACATAAGGGTGTCGTAAAATAGAGTTTGAATAATATGATTGAACAATGTAAAATTTCAATGCCAGACGTCAATAGTTGAATCACAGGCAGGATTGTATTGAAGAATGCATAATTATGTATTAGAAATAAATTATTCAAACATACGTAGAATAATGTTCCCTTGTCTATGCACCAGTGTGTATGTTTTAGCGTGTATGTGCGTGTACATCTGTGTGAATAAATTGTTCACAGTATGGACAGTCTTATAAAACTCCGCCACTGTTCGCTTTCTGACAGTGCCAGTCCCAAGCCTGGATAAAGGAGGAGGGCGACGCTAATGGTCTCTGTTACCACACAGCTAGTCGTTAAAAAGGAAATACACACGCAGTCTTATAAACGCGTAGAACGAAACTTTGTGATGAAATAAAATTGTTCATTAATCATTATTATTTCAAACTGACAAGTACGCAGTATGATTACAAGTCATAGCATAAACGGTTCGAATGATAACAAGTGCTACAGGAGTCGAATTTAACTGTATATGGCAGCCATGCAAGGCGCCTATCATGTCCTACTACTCACTTTACCAACGCCATCTAGCGAATGACAGGCTGAGTATACATTTTCCAGAGTAGCGGGAATCGATCCCGCTTTCTGCTTGTTTTGCTCTTAACGCCATCGATGTTACCATAATTAAACACAGATGCCCAAGTCTAGTCGTTTTTGGAGCTCCTTTCTTTACGAAAAGCTCCGAAAAAGCGGCAATATCTGATTAGTTCGTATAGGTTATCAACGAAGAATCTTAGTCCGAATAAATACTATAGACCTTTATTCATAGCGTTTCAGTTGTATGACACTGTATACAGTGTCATACAACTGAAACGCTATGAATAAAGGTCCCCTTTGGTCAACAGATGTCGTAACCGTTTGATAACAATGCTATTATATATATATTATATATACACATCACTGCAGACGACCTTAACCTCCATTACTCCTCTATCTCCACCGACCAAAACTACTCCCCTCCCAATTTCCGACTCACAGCCCCTACCAAATACCCCTTTATTGAAGAATACCAACCATTCTATCTTCTCGACCATTTGCAATTTTGCATCCTACTGCCACTGGATATGACAACCTACCTGCTTGGTTTCTTAGACTCACCGCCCCATTCTTTTCATTACCTCTGTCTCACCTTATCAATCTCTCATTCCTATCCCATTTCATCCCTCCCCAATGGAAAATAGCCATCATCCGGCCAAAAGCTAAAACCAACTCCCCCTCTCAAAATGCTGACTTCCGCCCAATTAACACTCTGCCCTATTTGACAAAATCTCCACTCTTGATATCCCAGACCAAATCTATAACTGGCTAGTTGAATATCATCTTGAACGCTCACACCTCACTATATTCAAAGGTCACTCTTCATCTCTGCTCAAAATCAATGCTAGTATAGTTCAAGGCTCTGTCTTAGGACCTACCAACTTCTCCATTACTGGTTCAGACCTGCACCCTGCTCAGCCCCTTAATCTTATGTTCAAATTTGCAGATGACACTTACCTCATTACTGGATCCTCTCAAGCTCATACTATTCCATCCAAACTGCATTTAATCTCTACCTGGGCTTCTGCTAATAATATATAACCTTACCTTAAATAGCTCTAAATCTAAAGAAATGATCATTTTCCGCCCTCGACACCAATTTGACCCCTCTCCTCCATTACCTAATATTACCAGAGTTAAAACTTTGAAGATACTGGGTGTCATCCTTCAAGATGATCTAAAACTCACAGCCCATATAGACCACCTCACAGCAACTTGCTCCTCCTCTTTTTATGCTATCAGAAAACTAAAACCCATGGCCTTTCTTCCTCATCCATCCATAATGTAACCAAAGCCACTACTGTTGCTAAACTGCTATATGCCTCCCCATCCTGGTGGGGTCTTTCCCTGGCTTCCGATAAAGAACGTCTGGGAAAACTCATAAAAAGAGCCAAACGCCTAGGCTACCTAGAGCAATCCTTTCCAACAGTCTCTGAACTTGCCAATATAGCCGATGCGAAACTTCTTTTCTCCATATTACACAACCCCAAGCATGTACTTCACCAACTCCTACCTCCACTCCGAACCCTCTCATCTCACCAATTAAGACCTAGAGCACACTACCATACTCTCCCACCCAAGGACAACTCTCAATTTATTCCCAGATAAACTAGTAAAAATATTTACTAGTTTATTCTAAAATATTCTAATGAACTTTAATTATTCTTTATCACTCATGTTAGCATTTCTGCGTTTTTGTCAGATTGTTTTCTCAATTAAACGAATATATATATATATATATATATATATATATATATATATTTACCGGCTAATAATAATAATAATAATATTTTTTCTTTATTAAGCGCCTGACAAACGCACTGCGCTGTACATTTACATGTTATGCAATTTAAATCTTAACTACTAACAGAACAGACAGCTTGCAATACAACGGCGCTAATAGCAGCCTACAAACATATCCGCCCAACGGGGGCTCGAACTCGGTACCTCTCGGTCTCTACGCCAGATGTTATCCAATGCGCCACATAAATTAACCACCTAATCAGTAATTGTCATAAGGATAAGCAAACGATTATTATTATTATTATTCCAAAGTGTAACGATATCTTATGGCTGCTATGGCCGTGGAACTAATTATAATTATATAAGTTCGGTTTTCTTATTTCCTGGCTTTGTACGCGTATATTTCGGATTCTCGAGAGCAGTAACGTAACTATATAACTTTTCGTTTGGAGGTGGATTAAGCCTTTGAGTATGGCGATGCTGTAGCATGAGCCTATAGCCTAGTGGGGCCAGGCCATTGCCTTCTAGATACTAGTATCTAGAAGGCAATGGCCAGGCCCTTGGTTTATTCTGGTGGCTTCAGCTTCGTTTGAGGAGGGGGTTTAAGCCCCCACGCCCATTGCTAGTTGCGTTTGTGCTCCAGGGACGTGAAGTTACGGATTGAAGGAAAATTACAGATATATAGCGTCTGAAAGAAACGATTTAAAGGTGTCTAAATGCTGGGTAAAGGAAGATGGTTGCGCTAGTCATCTTTCTTATAACACAGCGTCGTTGGACCAATCAACGAATGTCTAATTTTCGAGTGTTTGGTATCGAGTAATTAGTAATTTATTTGCTGTTTAACAACATAGAAAAGATGATTAGCGTCGCCCTTCTCCGTTTTAAAGGTGTCGAAGAAGAAGTCGACGAGTAATTTTTCTTACAACTTTCTTTACCGCGCATCATCATCATCATCATCATCATCATCATCATCATCATCATCATCATCATCATCATCATCATCATCATCATCATCATCATCATCATCATCATCTTCATCATCATCATCATCATTATTATCATCTTCATTATTTTCATCATCATTAACAACAACAACAACGACAGCAACAACAACAACAGTTGCTGACGACGGCCATTTGGTGGCGATGGGTGCAAATAAATTATCTCCATGGTTCTCGATCATAATTATGTCAAGTCCATTGTTCCCTTTAGTTTAGTGTCTGTCCAAATGATAATGCTCATAATTCATTATCTATCCAGCGTAGTCTTGGTCTGTCTTTGTTTCTTTTGCCTTCGAATCTTGCATGTAGTGCATTGTGTGGGATTCGGTTAACTGGCATTCTCTCCATTATGTCCAAACTATCGGAGTCTTCGTTGAACGACTTTGTCTAGCAGCGTTATTTGAATACCTAAATGGTACGACAAACAATTTCATCTGCGAGGACAGTAGGTAGCGTTTCATTTGTAACTTAACGAGTTCACGGATAGGAACGTGACTGAAGTCCTCTGAAATGGTATTAATTGCAAAGCATTTCGCCGGAGCATTTTATTGAAAATAGCTTAACATTCGTAGGTGGGACGAAACTCCGATGGACATAATAGCATGTAGCTTTACAAATACATAAAGAGCGAATAGATACGTTTTAAAGGTGTCCAAGTTGACGTCAGCACGCAGATGGGTTGTTGTAATAGTAAACGGTGTTTAACAATATCGTGTGGCTGCAGGGCCATTGACATCGATCTTATTTAAACTTAATAATCAACTTAAACTCGTTGCTATAAATTCTAAAATGTATGAAGCCCCTTAAACTTAAACTTTTACGCTAAACTATGGACTTATTAAAAAATGTTTAGTGCTCCTTTACTCTAGACAGCAGCACCAAAGCCCCCAGCTAATAAGGTCAGAGGATGATTATGATTATGCCCAAAGCAGACAAGGAGAGAATGGGTCCAAAGTGGGTAATTTCTTCTGACTTATTTTATCATTTATGGTTGACTATAAAATGGTCGAGAGATAGCTGATTATGGGCAGTTTTGGGCACGTTAGCCGATTGGTAAAGTGCTATCTTTAAACACCTTTAAAACATTATCAACCATTGCTATATAGGTATTGCTATATGCCAAAACTAATCTTTGTCGGCGGCAACGGCCTCTGTTGTCATAAGCTGCCGTTAAACTGTGGACACACACACATAGCCAGCGACATCCGCAATTATTTTTTTAGCTGTAATAAATAAGCTACCGTTAAACTGTGGATCCAATCCAATCCGAAATAATTTTTCTAGAACAGTGCTTTGTTGCCACAAGATATCGTTAAACCATCCGAATGAACAGTTTCTCCATAAAAGACGATAATATATATATATATATATATATATATATATATATATATATATATCGGTGGATGCCTTTTGCGTCATGATAAAGAAGCCTTGCAATAATGAGCAACCATTTCGTCGACCATTATTACGCTGAACTCAGCTGGATCTCCCCAAATCTTGGATCCACCACCTAAAAGTAGAGACTCACGAATTATATGTGTGTTTTTTAAAATAAATAATTGAACACAAGCATCTTCTTTCACACATTTTGCGCTTTATAAGAATAGCTAACATCTGTTGTCGCTTAATAAACCAAGGAACGTATCTTACTGCTGTATAAAGTCGCCTATTTATAATACTTAAGCGCGAAACATAAGGGTGTCGTAAAAGAATATGAATAATATTATGACTGATTGATGTTTAATTTCAATAACACACGTCAATACTTGTGTCATAGCAAAGAAACAACGATGATGATGATAATGATGATGATGGTGATGATGATGATGATGGTGATGATGATAATAATCAATCATCGTAAATTCCAGCCTTTTAAAGCGGCACTCGAAAGCCAAGAGCTGGGCACCGGCTTATACACGAGCGCTGCGTCAAGGCAGAAGGTTTTTCAAAACCGGTAGTCTAAGAAGGTTCTAGTCCGGTTTCCAGAGGTCCAGGCCAATAGAGGAGGCATAGCAGCTGCAAAAGCGGGCCAATAAATTTCATGAACTTTGGGAGCGTCATTGCAACGGATGAAATGCGTCAGCATGAAATTAAGAGAAGGATAACATTGGACACGAACGGTCGAATCTGACCTAGGCTCACTAAGTGTCTTGGTCGGCACACAGCCTGGAGAATGGCCCAGGATAAAGACGATTGGTTACATGACATTGTCTTATAAACGGCAACGCTCCGGAGAGAAGATCTCCATAGATGATGATGATGATGATGATGATGATGATGAACCTGCATTCAAATATATTTCAATAATATATATATTTGAATGCAGGTTGCAATAACCTACATTCAAATATATTAGCGTTAAGACACTTTATAAAGGTGTCCAAATAAACGTCGACACGCAGATGAGGCAGTAGCGGCGCTGTGTCATAAGAAATTATCAGCGTCGTCCTCCTCCCTTGAGACTGGCACTGCCACGGTACAGGTACTGGCGGATCTAAATGACGGACAATTAATAGATTCATTTATTCATAGATAATCATCGGCGATAATTAATAATGATAATTAATAAGCAAATGATGACAAATTAAAATGAAGTTAATAGCGCATTGGATAACACACTGGCATAGAGAGCTGCTATTAGCGCCATGTAGGCCTATTGCAGGCTGTCTGTTCTGTTAGTAGTTAAGATTTATGTCTTCTGTCATTTGTGTTCTTGTGAATTGTTTCAATTGCATAACTACACTGTAACCGGTTGCGGCTTGTCAACCGGATTGTTTCAATAAACGAAAATATTATTATTATTATGGGTTATTATATTCCCTAATTGTAATAAATAATGACTGAGTTCGAGCAGCGCACGCATCGTATTTCCGAATTAGACGCGTTTATATATAGAAGGGTTTAGCTACGTTTTAAAGGTGTCGAAGAAGACGTCGATAAAGTTATTTCTTTATTTAACCACAGTTTATCGTCGTCTTATGATATCAAAGGCCGTTGACGACAATACGGAAAATATACAATAAAGTAAGTAAAGTTGATAAAGTACTTTTCTCAACAAACTTTATAGCACACAAAGTATTAGTAATAGTGATCAATATTTAGCGACGTCCTTTTGCTTACTGGGCCGTTGCCATCGCCCTCCTCTTTCATCCAGGCGGGTCTGGCACCATCCGAAAATGGCATTGGACGAGTTTGAAAATAAAGTATTTGCCTACTACCTTAGTGTTCACTGCTTTGCGACATCTTGTGACTGTGAGGGCCGTTGACTAAGGAGTGGTATTAGTTTCAGTTTAACGACACTCTGTGATAACCATGTTCATTAGCGTGGCCTTCCTCCCTTTTCCAGACTTGGGACTGGCACTGCCTGGCACCAGTGGAGCTGAGTGCAGTGATAGTCACCCAAATCTCATGAAATTCAATCAGAAATCTCCAATCTTGGCACAAACAAATGGTCCATGATTTCCCAGTCCTTTCTACTCAGTCTTTGTTGACATTCGCAGGCTTTCCAGGTCGTAACATTCATCGGACATTCCATGTCCCTACACGAAGTATCTCTTTGCAAAGGTATCGTTGGTTTACGACCGAGGAGGCCTTGTTCCTTTCCCTGCTGAACGCGACCCCCTCTCCTTTGCCCCGTATCATCGGTTACCTCATCATTTGTTTAAACCGGATCTGTAGAGAAATGTGTTTTCAGTTACTCTCCCTAGATGCAAATATTTGTGTGTTTGTTAGTCAATGTTTAACGATACTGTGTC
>JACEVL010004012.1:0-11710 GCA_020284085.1 Aporrectodea caliginosa
AGCGCCGTGTATTGTTCTGTTAGTAGTTAAGATTCATGTCTTCTGTCATTTGCGTTCTTGTGAATTGTTTCAATTGCATAACTGTACCGGTTGCGATGTGTCAACTGGATTATTTCAATAAAGGAAGAATTATTATTATTATTATTGTACAACATCCTAGCTAAGAAGCCGCGCCTGGTAAGGGAATCAAATCAAATATAATGACCGTCAAAATTAATATTTATATAGCATGAGAGTAATGTTTTATAAAGGTGTTTGACATCGACCATTACTCGTGTGCTTTATTTTAAAGAAATTGTCGTCCAATCAGCAAATCTGTATTACTTCAATTAACCCATATAATATAATATAATATCAACATCGCTGCATTATAATATCTAAGGTAAGGCCGTAGTCAGAAAAAGTTATATTATGCCCAAAGTACATGCTTGGGGTTGTGTAATATAGAGAAAAGGAGTTTAGCATCGGCTATATTAACAAGTTCATGTTGGAAAGGCTGTTCTATTGCATTGTTTTGTATTTGATCATTTATAAATATAAAGCGCTTCTCATAGCATGAGCCTTTCAGAAGCGCTCCCAGTGCGAGGTACTCCAAGAGAAAACGAAGGTTTTAGGGTGAGAGAAAGAGGTAGAGATGCTACCAGAGAGGATTGTAGAACGTAGAGAAGGAGGAAGTCTATTCCACAGGGAGGGTCCTATTTTAGGTATTAACCTAGCTATACGTTTGGCTCTTTTTGAGTCAACAAAGGCTGTATTATGCCTAAATATCTTCTGCCGACGTCAACGGCCTTTTTGTCATAAGATGTTGTTAAGCATCCATCTTATCCGCGTCAACGGCCTTTACAACCAAAAGAAGTCTATATGCGTTCAGTAAACACCTTTAAAACGTTTCCGAACTATGCTATATATTAATAATCAGCTACATTAGCCTATGTCTTATATGATTGATGAGTTTGTTTCAAGATCGACGTCAATGGCCCTTGCAGCCCTAAGAACAGTTGTTAAACGCTAGAACTATTAGTAGGGCTCTGGAAAACTCGGACACCACCCCATGCAATGCCAGTCCAAAGCTGAATAAAGTAGGGGGTGACGTCAGAGGCCCCAGCTGCAATAACAAGTCTTTAAAGACAGGAATTATTACTCTGGCAACAATGCAGCGAGCAACGTCGCGACATAACGACCTCTAAAATGTCTGCTATAATTATACAGAGATAATCAAACATAGTCCCTCTAATCAACTAGGCACGCTGTGCCAACGTAGCCACAAAAACTGTACCGTTCGACCTCCGCACTTTCCCGTTTTATAAAGTTCCGAAGTCCATCAGACCATGACGGATCTCCGCGTTCGGGACTCCTCCGGACCCTAATCCGGGATACTGCTTTGTAGGGGTGCGTAGTAAGCATTCCCTAGCGACCAACCACCGACCAACCGCTTCACGTCATTTCCGGGCGCCATCAATACTGCACCGCGCATGCGCAGCGACCGGGTCTCGTTGGGACGGAGGGCGTCCACTAAGTGTCCAGCTGGGTCCAGTTTAATTCTGTGTTAACGGTGGTTGGGCCTTAGTACACTGCGGACGGACGCGCATGCAGTGTCCAAGGCTCTAGCCACCTTTCTTGGAGCTACACGATAATGTCTATTTGGAGCAAGCGCTATTGTATCGTGGCCGCGGAACACAAATTATCTGCTTAACGCTTTTGTGGCGCGCTGTTTACTGTGAACCTTTACAGTGGTTAGGTTCTTAGTAACTTCTATCGCGCCATTGTACAATGTACAGGGTACCAAAACGAGGCCGTAACCAGGTCAACATCTGGTTGGTTCTTTGCTGTTTAACGACGCTGTGTCAAAACAGAGATTATTAGCGTCGCCCTCCTCTTTCCTCCATGTGAGGGACTGGCACTGCCAAAGTACGAGCAGTGACGGAGTTACCAAATCAACATGCTTGCTTGCTTGTTTACTGTTTAATGACCACTGTGTGGTAACAAAGACCATTAGCGTCGCCCTCCTCCTTTATCCAGGCTTAGGACTGGCACTGCCAGAAGGCGAACAGTGGCGGAGTTAAATCAACATACGGGAGATCAGAACGCTAAGATAGAGAGACAACTGCTATAACGCCGATGTCCAATGCCTGTGTTGCATATGTAATTAAGGAAAGATAATAATTATGGCCTAAGTCTTAGTTTGAGAACGAAGTCAGCGACACTATCAAAGTTGTGGATCTAAAGAATGTGTATTTTTTTATTAAAAAAATGGAGCTAAAGTTAAGATCGGATTATATTAGATTAGATGATAAATGGAAATTCTTGATTTCGTAAAAGTTGTGCAAACACCTTTATTAAACACACACGTTTCGTTATATATTAAAGATCTCTGGCTCAGAGATTCTAATGGGAAGTCGGGAGTAGCTTATTTGTGACGGTTCGAATCCTGGGGAAAATCGACGACGATCATTTGAACTATGTCTTATAATTGAGAGCTCCACCACTGCCCGTGCTGTGGTAGCGCCAGTCCAAGACATGGAAAATGGAGGAGGGCGACGTTAACCATCTTTCCAATGACACAGCGTCGCTAAACACGATTATTAAAAGAAACAGTTCACCAAAATTAGATCAGCAATTTTCTTTACTTGCTTACTAATCTACCTAACAATTAGTGGCTGAGAAATCCTTAAAGCGTTTCATATCTCATGTTAGTGGTATAAAAAAATAGGTAGTAGTAGTAGTAGTAGTAGTAGTAGTAGTAGTAGTAGTAGTAGTAGTAGTAGTAGTAGTAGTAGTAGTAGTAGTAGTAGTAGTAGTAGTAGTATGCATGTATGTATGTATGAGCACTTGTTATAGCGCCTCTTCAAGATTTCTACTCAGAGGCGCTCCCGACTACAGCGCGGACGCTGAATCGGAGTTTCACGCCGAAGCGCATGAGCAATTGCGAGTGAAGGACTTGCCCAGGGTCCCTAAGCGGCGGCTTTTTGAGGTGGATTCGAACCCACAACCCTCCAGCTGCAAGGCACCGAACATACCCCTATGCCACCGCGCCGCAGTTGTATTGTGTTGTATTGTATTGTATTGTATTGTACTAGACGTTTATATTGCGACCGAGCCACCCGCAGTAAAGATCCGAGAAATTAATCTCTGATAAACCGACCGACCGGGAATCGAACCAGGGCCGCCGGCGTGGCGAGCGGGCTACCAACCCACTCGGCCACTCAGGATCTCTTAATATTAATACCTGTAAACGTTAACATTTATATAGCGTGAGCTGAATTTGTTATAAAAGTGTTCAACGGCAACCAAAACTTGTTTTCTTTTCTGTTCCTGTACTAGATCCGCCACGTGAGACATTGGGCTTTATTTTAAGGAATAAAAAAGTTTAAAATATGATTGTTTTGGAAAAACTTCGCCAATCGACAAAATCGGCGAATTTGTATTACCGGTACTTAAATTTACCCAATAAACAGCGCTGCGTATACTTTCGCTGCATATGTAGGTGACATGGCTCTCCACACTAAGTCTACATAATTATAGAAGACTGTTGGTCGAAGTAGACTATAATATCTAAGGTAAGGCCTAAGTCAACCAAAGCTGTACTATGCCCAAATACTTTATGCCGACGTCAACGGCCTGTGTTGCTATAAGATGCCGTTAAACCAATACGCGTCAGCAGCCTTGACAACCAAGGACTCCGAAAACACCTTTAAAACGTTTCTTAACAATGCTATATATATAGATATATCAGTTACGTTATTATCAGTTGCGTTATTTCTCGAATCAGCTGTAATATGCCAAAAATTATAATCTTTGTCTGCGGAAACGGCCTATGTTGTCATAAGCTGCCGTTAAACTGTGGATACACGATACATTTCTCGAATAATGAGCAGCAATAGTGGCAGCAGCAGTAGAAACAACAGTAGTAATAGCAGCAGTAGTAGTAGTAGTATTAGTATTAGTAGTAGTAGTAGTAGTAGTAGTAGTAGTAGTAGTAGTAGTAGTAGTAGTAGTAGTAGTAGTAGTAGTAGTAGTAGTAGTAGTAGTAGTAGTAGTAGTAGTAGTAGTAGTAGTAGTAGTAGTAGTAGTAGTAGTAGTAGTAGTAGTAGTATTAGTAGTAGTAGTAGTATTAGTAGTAGTAGTAGTAGTAGTAGTAGTAGTAGTAGTAGTAGTAGTAGTAGTAGTAGTAGTAGTAGTAGTAGTAGTAGTAGTAGTAGTAGTAGTAGTAGTAGCAGTAGCAGTAGCAGTAGCAGTAGCAGTAGCAGTAGCAGTAGCAGTAGCAGTAGCAGTAGCAGTAGCAGGTTTCGCTTCAACTGCAGTGGTTTATAATTATATCGTTTAGCGACATCTAATGGCTGCAAAAACTATCGCCCTCCTCCTTTGCCCAGGCTCGGGACTGGCACTACCAGATTAAGAATAGTGTCGGACAGTGTTAATTTCGTGAACGAAACGAAAATGAGAACTAAAAAGATTAGACAATCGTTCACGAAAACGAAAACGATAAAGAAATTGTGAACTGAAACTAAATAAAAACGAAAAAGAATGGATGTGGAACGAGATAAAAACGAGAACGATATTGAAATCTTGAACTAAAACTATAGAAAATACAAGAAGCTATTGTGGTAGAAATTTCGGTGGCGACGCTCTCTAACGGCGCATGTAGAAATTACTGTCGTCCTACCCCAAATTTGGGTTTAGGGGGAGTCAGAGCTTTGTGACGTCATTTTCAGAGGGGGGGGTGTTGCTTTTTGTGACGAAGTGTGACGAGGGGAGGAGAGTGGTTAGAAATCGGCCAAAATTGCGTGACGTCATTTATGGACGGCCCCTAAACTCCCCTCCCCATATTCTGGCAGCCGTGGGAGATCTTTCTCACAACCCCCTTGGCAGACACCACTAAGGGAAGGTGGCTATTCGGACTTGACTCATTTTATGGCTCAGTTCCTCTAGTAATTAACTCCCTCCCTTCTAGCTGTCTTGCTCGGCCCCTAGTTCACCACACTTGCTGTCCAACGATGCTGAAGGCCAGCAGTGTTAATTTCGTGAACGAACTAAAACGAGAACGAAAAAGATTTGATGAATAATAACTAAACTAAAACTAAAATGATTATCAGAAATAAAACTAAAACTAGAACTAAACTGAAATGATTGGATACCGAACTGAATAAAAACTAGAATAAAAATGCTTTTCTGAACTAAAATATCGGAATTATTTTTATTAATACTGTATTATTTCATTATATAACTTTATTTCTAATAATTATATACTTTCAGCTCTTTGCTAACTAATCAAACTTTGACCAATGAACAGTGACACATTTATATATAATTCACGGGTCTGACGCGTATTAGGTATTATTGGCATCAACAACACAAGATTTCGTTACAACTGCAGTATAGTTTATCGTATAGCGACATCTTATGGCTGCAAAAACCGTTGACGTCGCCCTCCTCCTTTGCCAAGGCTTGGGACTGGCACTACCAGAGTTACAGTAGTGTCGGGGTTATTTTTATCAATATCATATATTTTCATTATATTACTTTATTACAATTTTTAAACTTTCAGCTCTTAGCAAACTAATCAAACCCAATAGGCGTCAGAATGTAAGTATTTCGCGGGTCCGAAGCTTATATAATATTTCCTAGTAGCTTTTTGAAGGTGTCTAAAGAAAAGCAGCGGTCGTATTTAAAATCAATAGTGACATCTTGTGGCCGTCAGGGCCGTTGACGACTATTTTACCTCAACTTCGGGGCATTCATTCATTTATTAATTAATTCATCCGAAGATTTATATAGCACCTTTAAAAGGAAAAACTCAGAGGTGCCCCCGACTGCAGAACGGTCAACAAGAACAGTTTTCATGGGCTTATAGAATGTGTCCGAGAGTGACCTAGTGCAGGATTGTGATGTTATACTCGCAATGTATTACAGTGTATTAGTATTTTGTACTTTAAATTTCTTTCTTTATGTTTAATGACGATTTGCGACGTGTTTGCTACAAAACGTTTAATAAATGTTGCCATGAACCTATCAATTAACCTATTCCTAACTTAATTAGTATTGAGTAGTAGTAGTAGTTTCAGTTTAACGACACTATGTCATAACAAAGATCATTAGCATCGCCCTCCTCCTTCATCCGGGCTTGGGACTGGCACTGCCAGAGTACGAGCAGTGGCGGAGTTATTCGTATTGAGTGCAATTGAAAGCCTACTTATTTCAGAAATTGAGCTCACGGACTCTGTTGTTTTCGGATGAGTTCCTTTGTACGGTTCGCATCAACAGAGCAAATCATCGCAGGTTTTAGCAACATCAGCCTTAATTTTGAGGCGCCAATCTTTGCCTTCGTTACGTTACACTTTTCTCATTTACGTTACATTTGTTTCATTACGTTACATTTGTTTCATTTCCGTTCATCCGTCGAAAATAATTACGAATCGGTCGTCACCATATTTCCTCCCCATTCACCACGCCCCACACAGTGTTAAGATCACGTCTAATAGGAACAGATACCGATACCTTAAAAGAAGAAGAACAGTCAATTAAACACCTTTTTATAGCTTTGCATTTGCCTATATATAAAAGAAGAAAAGATGTACCTTAACCCTCGGGCTACCAAGGGGGGGTGGTTGCCACCCCCCCTTTGGTTTTATTCATTTCAAACTTTTTCCGTATGGAATAAAAATTTGACCTTTTAGGTAGCTGTAGGGGTTCATTTACACACGTTTTGAGGTAAAATGTGAGATGATATCTCACACCGTTCAAAAGTTATAGCCAATATACCCGAGGTACCAGGGGGGGTGGATACCCCCTAGACTTTCGACTATATCTTATCCGTCATTTAATATTAAGAGACACAAATTATACCATTCTATAGAGGGAATGTGGGGCTACATTTCTATGGTCACTGAGTTGACCTGTGACAACCGGAAGTGCAAAAATAAATAATAATACGCGTAATATGCGTGAAAAATGGCTGAATGGAAGGACTCCCCCTTAGTTTTTTGTCTGTAGCATATTCATTTGTCTTTCTGGAAGAGAAACAAAGATACCATTCTTTAGAGGGAATGAAGGGCTTCATTTGCATACCTACATCTTTGTCTTTTGAATACCGGAAGTGATCAAAATAAATAATAATACGCGTAATCTGTGTGAAAATGGCTGAATACAGCATTACAACGTAAACCGATATATATGTATGGATATATATGTATGGATGTACATTTATACTATATAAACATGTGTAAGGATGATTTTGTGTATCTTTTATACATGGATTAGTTTCAAAACACACATAATCTTATATTTGTTTATCCAAAAAGTACAAAATGTACGTAATAATATACAATATTGCTAATTAATGGGTTCCGTTGTTAAAAGTGATGTAATTTCGAGGTGCATTCACATAATGTACAACTAAATATACCATTCTGTGCAGAAATGAATGCTGAATCCATTGCTATATTACAAGTTATGATATGTAAAACCAAACACGAAATCCAGGGGGGTGGTAACCACCCCTCCTTGGTAGTCCGTGTTACAAAAAAAGCTTGGTAGCCCTAGGGTTAAGTAAGTTGCTAATTAAAACTATCGAATATTTATCAGCAGTATATCTTGCTATGACACTGCGCACAAGCAGTTATCAATAATACAGCTGGCTCAAAGTGGGAAGGGAAGTCAACGAATCTATTTATATAGGCATGGTTTCTGATTAAAATAATTACTTATATATTTAACACATAATTAAGCATAGATGTCGCCCCATTTCAAATTTTTATTCTAATATTAAATATGGTGTTTATATCTCCACAAGCAATTTTTCCAATTGGCAAACGTAATTGTTCGTCGATTTGCCTCCATAAATATAATTAACTGACTACCTCTGAGCATGCGAACAAGACTCGACTGTTTCCTTGCTCCGATTATCACCCCAAAACTAATCACACGACGTTGTATAAGGAGTTTCTACTACTGTGTATAATAGGTCCTTGGTGTGAGGTATAACGGCACTGCGATGCACTGGCCCTGTGTCCTGGACTAATGGGCTTCGTCCATTGCGGGCCTTGTGGTACATGACTCTGTGTTGTGACGGTGGTGTCACCACCGCTTTTAAAAGGGATCGTGACAGTCAAGGTGGGAAGTCTTTTTGACGTTGACCTCCACCTTTCTTGAGGCTTGGGACTGGCACTTGTGGCAGTAGGAGAAGTGGCGCAGTTCATCAAGATAGCGTACTAAACCACGGCGGTTGGTTGGTTAGTTGCTGTTTAACGACACTGTGTAATAACAAAGATGATTTGGCGTCGCCCTCCTCCTTTCTCCAGGATGGAGACTGGCACTACCACAGGTACGGTAGTGGCGGAGTTTATGGCATGAAGCGAATATGTTATTAAGGAGTTATCAACCATTTTCGTTATTTCTTTGTTTCTTCAGTACAATCACCCCTGGATACCATATTATTATAAAATGACGGTTAATACTAACGTTTATATAGGACAAAACAAATTCGTTATAAAGGTGTTTAACATCGACCATTACTCGTGTGCTTGTGCCTTCCTATAGTAAATGCACAACGTCGGAAAATGGTGCTTCATTTTAAAGAATAAAAAGCCGAAAGAGTGATTGTTTGAGATAAACTCCCACAAACGACGAAGTTGTGATCCAATCAGCAAATCTGTATTTACTTCAATTAACCCAATATAATATAATTAAGTAAGTAAGTAAGAATGTTCTTTATTAAACGCAAGCAAACGCTCAGAAATAATTCATGTATAAAGAAAACGATAATTAGAAGAAAATTAAATCAACTAGAAAACAGATGTCTAACTGGGGGGGGGCTATAGCGCATTGGATAACATCTGGCGTAGAGAGCGAGAGGTACCGAGTTCGAGCCCCGTAGGGCGGATATGCTTTGTAGGCTGCTATTAGCGCCGTGTATTGTTCTGTTAGTAGTTAAGATTCATGTCTTCTGTCATTTGCGTTCTTGTGAATTGTTTCAATTGCATAACTGTACCGGTTGCGATGTGTCAACTGGATTATTTCAATAAAGGAAGAATTATTATTATTATTATTGTACAACATCCTAGCTAAGAAGCCGCGCCTGGTAAGGGAATCAAATCAAATATAATGACCGTCAAAATTAATATTTATATAGCATGAGAGTAATGTTTTATAAAGGTGTTTGACATCGACCATTACTCGTGTGCTTTATTTTAAAGAAATTGTCGTCCAATCAGCAAATCTGTATTACTTCAATTAACCCATATAATATAATATAATATCAACATCGCTGCATTATAATATCTAAGGTAAGGCCGTAGTCAGAAAAAGTTATATTATGCCCAAAGTACATGCTTGGGGTTGTGTAATATAGAGAAAAGGAGTTTAGCATCGGCTATATTAACAAGTTCATGTTGGAAAGGCTGTTCTATTGCATTGTTTTGTATTTGATCATTTATAAATATAAAGCGCTTCTCATAGCATGAGCCTTTCAGAAGCGCTCCCAGTGCGAGGTACTCCAAGAGAAAACGAAGGTTTTAGGGTGAGAGAAAGAGGTAGAGATGCTACCAGAGAGGATTGTAGAACGTAGAGAAGGAGGAAGTCTATTCCACAGGGAGGGTCCTATTTTAGGTATTAACCTAGCTATACGTTTGGCTCTTTTTGAGTCAACAAAGGCTGTATTATGCCTAAATATCTTCTGCCGACGTCAACGGCCTTTTTGTCATAAGATGTTGTTAAGCATCCATCTTATCCGCGTCAACGGCCTTTACAACCAAAAAGAAGTCTATATGCGTTCAGTAAACACCTTTAAAACGTTTCCGAACTATGCTATATATTAATAATCAGCTACATTAGCCTATGTCTTATATGATTGATGAGTTTGTTTCAAGATCGACGTCAATGGCCCTTGCAGCCCTAAGAACAGTTGTTAAACGCTAGAACTATTAGTAGGGCTCTGGAAAACTCGGACACCACCCCATGCAATGCCAGTCCAAAGCTGAATAAAGTAGGGGGTGACGTCAGAGGCCCCAGCTGCAATAACAAGTCTTTAAAGACAGGAATTATTACTCTGGCAACAATGCAGCGAGCAACGTCGCGACATAACGACCTCTAAAATGTCTGCTATAATTATACAGAGATAATCAAACATAGTCCCTCTAATCAACTAGGCACGCTGTGCCAACGTAGCCACAAAAACTGTACCGTTCGACCTCCGCACTTTCCCGTTTTATAAAGTTCCGAAGTCCATCAGACCATGACGGATCTCCGCGTTCGGGACTCCTCCGGACCCTAATCCGGGATACTGCTTTGTAGGGGTGCGTAGTAAGCATTCCCTAGCGACCAACCACCGACCAACCGCTTCACGTCATTTCCGGGCGCCATCAATACTGCACCGCGCATGCGCAGCGACCGGGTCTCGTTGGGACGGAGGGCGTCCACTAAGTGTCCAGCTGGGTCCAGTTTAATTCTGTGTTAACGGTGGTTGGGCCTTAGTACACTGCGGACGGACGCGCATGCAGTGTCCAAGGCTCTAGCCACCTTTCTTGGAGCTACACGATAATGTCTATTTGGAGCAAGCGCTATTGTATCGTGGCCGCGGAACACAAATTATCTGCTTAACGCTTTTGTGGCGCGCTGTTTACTGTGA
The DNA here is from genome assembly GCA_020284085.1 of Aporrectodea caliginosa. Lineage (NCBI taxonomy): Eukaryota > Metazoa > Annelida > Clitellata > Crassiclitellata > Lumbricidae > Aporrectodea > Aporrectodea caliginosa. The sequence continues at coordinate 10,622 of JACEVL010004012.1, forward strand.
ACCTTTACAGTGGTTAGGTTCTTAGTAACTTCTATCGCGCCATTGTACAATGTACAGGGTACCAAAACGAGGCCGTAACCAGGTCAACATCTGGTTGGTTCTTTGCTGTTTAACGACGCTGTGTCAAAACAGAGATTATTAGCGTCGCCCTCCTCTTTCCTCCATGTGAGGGACTGGCACTGCCAAAGTACGAGCAGTGACGGAGTTACCAAATCAACATGCTTGCTTGCTTGTTTACTGTTTAATGACCACTGTGTGGTAACAAAGACCATTAGCGTCGCCCTCCTCCTTTATCCAGGCTTAGGACTGGCACTGCCAGAAGGCGAACAGTGGCGGAGTTAAATCAACATACGGGAGATCAGAACGCTAAGATAGAGAGACAACTGCTATAACGCCGATGTCCAATGCCTGTGTTGCATATGTAATTAAGGAAAGATAATAATTATGGCCTAAGTCTTAGTTTGAGAACGAAGTCAGCGACACTATCAAAGTTGTGGATCTAAAGAATGTGTATTTTTTTATTAAAAAAATGGAGCTAAAGTTAAGATCGGATTATATTAGATTAGATGATAAATGGAAATTCTTGATTTCGTAAAAGTTGTGCAAACACCTTTATTAAACACACACGTTTCGTTATATATTAAAGATCTCTGGCTCAGAGATTCTAATGGGAAGTCGGGAGTAGCTTATTTGTGACGGTTCGAATCCTGGGGAAAATCGACGACGATCATTTGAACTATGTCTTATAATTGAGAGCTCCACCACTGCCCGTGCTGTGGTAGCGCCAGTCCAAGACATGGAAAATGGAGGAGGGCGACGTTAACCATCTTTCCAATGACACAGCGTCGCTAAACACGATTATTAAAAGAAACAGTTCACCAAAATTAGATCAGCAATTTTCTTTACTTGCTTACTAATCTACCTAACAATTAGTGGCTGAGAAATCCTTAAAGCGTTTCATATCTCATGTTAGTGGTATAAAAAAATAGGTAGTAGTAGTAGTAGTAGTAGTAGTAGTAGTAGTAGTAGTAGTAGTAGTAGTAGTAGTAGTAGTAGTAGTAGTAGTAGTAGTAGTAGTATGCATGTATG
>JACEVL010004013.1:0-17392 GCA_020284085.1 Aporrectodea caliginosa
AATCATTCAGTTATACAATCAATGGTGACAATCATACCAGTTTTCCATCTTCTTCGTAGACGTAAATGACGTGTAGCTTCGAGTGCATAAAGGTGTAGAATAACGCAGGCATATAATCAACACCATTGTAAACGTTGTCATTGATATCCATTATGGCATTCAGGTCATCGAAAGTGGAACGCCTTATCCTTACTTTTCTTCCATCTTTCTTTCCTTCTGCTGTATATCTTTTCCAACTAACTCTTTACCTTGTTCTACTCTTCCTCCTTCTACGTTTTCTTCCGCATTCATTTCGAATTATTGCGTGTTTTTGGCCAATAGTAAAGCAAAATTCATGTGATTGTAGCTGATATTATTATAAATAATTTTATATGACCTTTCTTTAACAAACAATAAAGCCTATAATGTAATGCACGCATACGATGCAAATTATTGACCTGGACCTGCTGTTTGCAGGTGAGATTTGGACATCGGACCTCGTTGTGAGGTACTCAGAGAAAGCCTTGAGCGCTTCAGGCGACGTCGTTAATTAAATGTGACACAATTCTTGACCCAGAGACGGTGGGCTATACGTATATATGTGTGGATAAATAATTCACTCATGAATGTCGTATGTATCTATGTCTGTATATATTTATGTGTGTATGTTTGCACATATGTATGTACATATATTTATGCATATATTTATATAGGTCTACTATATACATGTGTAAATATTTATATTCTGTTTATATTATTATGTGTAAATACATAGGCGTCCGCAGGAATTTTTCTAGGGGGCGCAAACTTTTAAATAGGGTGTCGAAAGCAACCGATCACTCCACCTGCTACGCTCGCTCCCTCGGCACTGGCTACCTCTCGATCCTCTGGCGCGGATCCCAACATGCGAAAAATTCATAGACATTCATTGTCAAAACTATTATGATAATTAAAATTTTATATGACTGAAATCTGACCTTATTCTTGAAATAACAATTACAATCGTCTGGGTTCTCGTCCAAACTGATTTATCACTCTATCTATGAATCCGTCTTTGTTGTCTGAAATTTCTGTTCCGTTCCTACACAGCTTTTTCGACCCTCAACGCAGTCGACCTTCACAGTTCCTACGAAATTGTCCTACTCAGAAGTGTTCGTCTTCTTCGTTCCTGTGATTCTGCCCAACTGACTCACAGCGTAGTAGTAGAAATAATATTATTTCAAGTTTAACGACCCGTGCGACAACAAAGATCAATAGATTCGCATTCCTCTTTCATCCAGGCTTAAGACTGGTTCCGAAGCTAGTGGGGTATGTTTAAAAAGTCTGGCAGAACTTGTTAGTGGCATATAACTTTCTAAGGTAAGAAGCTGATTACTTAGTCGCTCCAGCCAGTGTCAATTATATATGCTTATATATATATATGCTATATATATATATAGGCCTATATATTTTATATATATAGGCCTATATATAAAAGGGTACATATATCATACACATTATATACAGCGTCCTGACTACGCGGTTCACCAGCCGGACCTGTTATCTCGCAAGCGATCGGCTAAACACAACACAAGGAATACGATACCAATTAGCCTATTACGACTGAATGCATTTCACAGTCTCGTGGTTGACAATATGAATTTCCATATTACCAAGGGAGAACTATATATATATATATATACGTTAATTTTTTTAAATACGCGTAAGCAGTGGCGTAACCAGGTCTTCCATAAAATTACGCAGTTTTGAAGAACTCTGAGGGGAGGGGTCTGGGGAGGGGGCTGTGCCCTCTCCCCGGGTAAGAAAAATTTTCATTTAGGAGTTTGTAATGGTGCATTTTGGACACCAACTTTTGATTAAAAGTAATAACATTTTACATAAGTTCTTTGGAAAAATTATAATTATAATTTCATAATTTGATTTTTAAAATGGGTTCAGCTGCAAAGTCCAAGCAACCAACGTAGACTAGAAACAGACAGACTCATCAAAGCAATTAACTAAAGCATAAGAAAATAAATTTATTTGTTGGTTTGTAATGGTCCATTTTGGAGACAATCTTTTTGGTTAAAAGTAATAACATTTTACATCAGCTCTTTGGCAAATTATGATTCATTCATGCATTACAGAGATTTACATAGCGCCCCTTCAAGATTATCTACTTAGGAGTAGGGCTTTTTTTAGTGTGCAGTTCTACACAAAAAGTGTAGTTCTAAATAAATTTGTGCAGCTGTAAAAGCATTTTTGTGCCGTTAAAATAGCTAAAAAAGGTCATTGTCATTCCATTGGGAATAATTTGCCATGTTTTTTGAAAAAGAGAGAAGAGGTTGTGCAGTTCTAAAATTCCTTAAAAGAAGCCCTGCTTAGGAGCGCACCCGACCCAACTCCGAAGTCCGAACAGTCTTGAAGTTAGAATAGAACGTGATCTGAAGGGCTCTCGGCATTAGGCGTAGTGCCAAAGGAAGCCCATTCCAGATTGCAGGCCAGCAGCAGAAAAAGCACGGCGCTGCAGAATAGAAGTCCGCGACCGGGAGACAAGAACCTCAGCCTGCCTAGAAGAGCGAGGAGAACCACGGTGCTGGATGCTGAGGGTGGTGCTCCTGTAGATAAACGGAGACCACATCAGCGCCAGACCAAGGAAAAGATTCGGTAAGCGATCCACTGTGGAAAAGGAAGCCAATGCAAGACATCCCGCATATAGTCAGTAACATGGCGGAATCTTTGGATGCAACCAATATAGCGTGCCGCCGAGCGTAAGACCCGAACCAAGCACCCAACCCGAGTCGCCGGAAAACCCATGCAGAGGGCGCTGCAATAATCAAGACGGGAAACAACAAAGAAGTGAATAAGCATTAAGGCAGCATTAAAGGTTAAGGAACGGAAGACCTCTCTATGCTGACGCAGCTGGTATACACAATCGCGGCATAGCAGGCTGATATGCCGCGTGAACGTTAGTTCTTGGTCTAATGTGACACCAAGGTCCCGGACAAAGGATGAGAAAGCAATATGGTGTACGGAGCTGAAATGCCGCCCGGGGCGACGGCCCAAAATGCTGCCCTTGGCCACTTAATTTTGGATATGTTATTTTCTCTAAGAGATTGCAGTTTTCATGACGATCGTCGATCTCATTACATACACGCCTATAATTTTATTTTATAAAGTTGATATATACCTGCCTGGATTTATCAATTAATTAATTTCTTTGCCACTGTGAGAAAGTAATCTGCGGGAACTCCTGGGCAAGGGCCTCCAAATCAATTTTGGCGAGCTGCTGGCGCGTGCCAAGCCAAATGAACTGGGTCTTAGATGAGTTTAGCCGCAGGCGATTGGAGGACATCCAGGTCTCGAGAGCCTCCATTGCCCGGTTCATGGCCCGGGCTTCGGTAATGGCTGCTGACGCAGGACAGTGCAAAAACGCCTGCAGGTCACCCGCATAAGATTGGTTCAGCACAGAGCAAGGCTCAGCAAGAGGCCAGGAGAGGACCAGTATCAGCAGTATAAATAATATAATTAGAGAAGAGGGCCCAGCACAGATTCCTGGGGCAGGCCCGGGCAGGCCAAACGGGACAGGAACACATGGAGTCCTAGTAGACACGTAGACCGCAGAGAAGGAACGGTGATGGAGGTAGGAAACAATCCAGTCAAGAAAGTCACCAGAAAGGCCAAACGAGGTAGATAGGCGCCTAAGAATGATATCGTGATCGACGGTGTCAAACGCCGTGCTGACAGCAAATAATGCTAAGAGGATGACCTGTGACCTATCAATAGCCCCATAGATATCAGAGAGGAGGCGAACTAACAGGGTCTCCGTGGAGTGGCCCTTACGAAAATCAGATTGAAAAGTCGGCAGCAAATTGTCCTTATCAAAATACCTTAACATATACAGAAACCAACTTCATAAAGTTGCTGCTTTACGAGTGTCGCAATAGTTTCGCCAGTGGTGTCAAGCGTTGGGAAAACTTGGGATGACAGTTAGGCCCTATAAATTGTTCTTTTGCCACATGCTGAGAACCGGGTTGTTCACGCTATCAACATATCGTATAAGCTGACCGATATCTGTTCTGTGCTCGCATCAAACAATAAAGTGTACAACCTAGCCGCACGACATTCTGCCAAAATAATGTCTCGAACTCACAGGCCACACAGGTGGATCAGCTGATTTTTGAATATTTGCAGCTTAGGAAATGTCAGAACGCGGACAGAAGAAAACACGCCATCTAAACTTCAATGCGTAGAAGTTCTCCAGCTTTTCTTTGTGAGCAACACTTGCATGTTACATTTGAGCTGTGTGGGGTTACTTAAATGGTTTATCCCCTTCCTCAGTGGGCGTACGCTTAGTTTGGAGTCTTTGGACCCATGGCTCCACGAGGTTTAGATGGCTCCCTGCCCCGTATGGTCTCCCCAGGGCTCTGTCCTTGGTCCGCTCTTGTATATCATCTACACCTGTGGGCTTTCCAACATTCTGGCACAGAGAGTGACCCAGAGTCAGCTTTACGCAGATGATATACAGGCATAATTATATTCACTGCCGACGCGCAAATGCTGCTTGGCTGTCAGGATAATGGGCCGCGCCCTGGTCAGTTAGAAACATGGATGTCATCTAATCGCTTACGTCTGAATTCTGCTAAGACTAAATTCATGTGGCTGGGTACTAGGCAGCAGCTTGCCAAGCTTAACTTGGAAGACCTGGCTATCAAATTCCCTATACCTACAATTTTCAGCTACAGTCCGTCACTGTCCCGTCTGTCCGTGACCTCGGTATCCGGTTAGATCAGGTGCTTATATAGCTTTGCGCCTCATCTGCATCGCCTTAGTCGTGATTGCTATTACCAGCTGCGTCAGCTCCGTACTGTTGCACGTAATAGACTTCTGTCAGCTGGTATCGGGGGCTCAGGGTAGTCGCTCCCTTTGACCTGCTGAGAGAAGGTTGTGGTGGTCCCGTTTGCCCGCACAGCAACTATACATGTATATGCAGAATCGTGCATTCTCTGTTGTAGGCCATAGGGTTTGGAACAGCCTCCCACGGGAGCTACGCCTGTTCCCTAGATCATGTACTGATACTTTTTATGGCCATTTGAAAACTTACGTTTTTCCCGGACTGGAGTTGGAAGCGCTTCTGAATATAGTTACCTTGAAGCGGCGCTATATGAATTTTTAATGAATGAATGAAATTTTATTACTGCCATTAGCTGTACTTGACAATGCCCATCACGGGCTGTGAAACCGAAAAGAAACTTTCAAAGCTATCCTTTATAAAGAACAAATCTCTGGCTACCAAGACTGAAGTGCACTTAAATTCTTTATGCATAATGCCCTCTAAAATGACATTGCAAGGAAGCTCTAATTTGACGAAACTGTACGTGAATATGTTGCTAGAAAAGCCAGAAGAGTATTTTGTAAAATGTGATGTAATAAAATGTATTGTCATAAGTGTCTTCCGTGTCTAGTCTGGTAGTTGCAGAGGTACAGACGGACATAATCCCCCGGACATAATTCCCAGGCTATTGGACAATATCTCCCATTCTAGAATGTAATCACCCCAACCCCAGCCATGCAAGTAAGATGGATAAACTTATGCATTATGTCCAACAGCATCTAGAAGAATATTTCTTGATTCCACTTGAAAGTTTATTATGGCCTACTAGTTGGTCTAAATTTGTCCAAAATTGTTATTGATATTGTATTGTATTGTATAGTATTTGATCATTTACAAAGCAACTTAAAAGTAAAATTAGCCTAAGAGTACATCAAATTAATTATGTCAACAAATTTTACGCAGTTTTGGACCCCCTCACCGCTTATCACCAACAGTGGTCAAAAGAAATAGAAAAAAGGTCAGTCCTGAGGGACTGAGGTAACTGGTTCCAGCTATTGGAACCAACAATAGCGAAACTCCTAGACTGGGCCGTAGAAGTACGCACCTGCGGGACAACCAAGTAACCACGGGCCGAGGACCGAAGGGAGGAACGACTGTGCAGAGAAGATACTGTGGTACAAAAGACCCTAAGATAGTGAGGAGCACACCCAGCAAGACAGCTTCGCATGAGGGAACAGACCTTGATTTGGATGCGCTGGCGGATGGGGAGCCAGTGAAGGGAGTCACGGATAAAATAGGAGATATGGTCAAACTTTGCAATGCCCCTATGAGGCGGGCGGCAGCGTTTAGAATGGACTGAAGTTTAGATGTATTTGTAGAGGTGAGACCAATGTACACCGAATTCCCGTAATCAATCCTGGAACAGATCAATGCATGGACCAAAGTCGTGATAGTGTGCAGTGGTAGTGATTGGCAGATGGCACGGAGTTGGCGTAGGTAGATAGAAGCAGGAACGAGATACACTATTTACGTGATCAGACAGAGAAAGGACAGGATCAAGAATGAATCCAAGATCACGGACAGAGAAAGAGAAGTATCACATTCACTCCGGCACCTCTCCCTCATAGCCTACATGGCATCCATGGTCACGCCATGTTCAGTTTTCAATACTAGAGGACTCCGATCGTCGACGAGAGAGGATTTCACCGTACTTCGCACAAACCGGAAGTTTGGAAACCGTACTTTCTCTGTCTCAGGACCCTTAGAATGGAACAGTCTTCCAGCTTCAGTTCGACAGTGTCAGTGCATATCTGTTGCACAGTTTAAAACAAAATTAAAAACTTATCTGTTTACCTTGCACTATGAGTCTATGACTAAGAATGTAGCGAAACGCGCTCTCGTGCAAGACTTGTCTTGTTAAAGCGCGCTATAAATGTTCATTTGTATCTTCGGGGGGGGGGGCCGATAGCGCATTGGATAACATCTGGCACAGAGACCGAGAGGTACCGAGTTCGAGCCCCCGTTGGGCGAATATGCTTTGTAGGCTGCTATTAGCGCCGTTGTATTGCAGGCTGTCTGTTCTGTTAGTAGTTACGATTTAAATTGCATAACATGTAAATGTACAGCGCAGTGCGTTTGTCAGGCGCTTATTAAAGAAAAGATATTATATTATTATTCGTATTATTATTATTATTATTATTATTATTATTATTATTATTATTATTATTATTATTATTATTATTATTATTATTATTATTATTATTATTATTATTATTATTATTATATTGTATTGTATTATTCTGCGTCATAGTTTACGTTGCTAAATTATTTGATATTGTCACTTTAACATGGAAGCTGGATTAATGAAAAAACTTGTTTCCCTAAATGGAAGTGGGATTGATGAAAATATTTTTCGATGAAATGGAAGCTGAATTGATGATAGTTAACATGCACATAGGTAGCCTGCTTACTTACCAACGTCAAGTACGGCATTGAAGACATTAGAATAATTTAGCAACGTAAACTACGACTTTACCGTATTTTGAACGGATGTGTATCCGAGGTAAGAGCTTTTCAAAAATACCTCATTATTGTAGCAGAAATGACGTCATCCTGATTTCTCTTAGTTACGGGAGTCGCCTCCTTCGATACGCCATCTTAATGCCATCTTAATGCCGTTTCATATAATTATACGGCTCTGCTTTATGGACGTTTTTGCAAAGCAGTGACTGTCTTCGTTAATAGTCTGTCTCGCAAGACGACTTTGACTCTTCTACGAAGCAGGAGGCCCAAATCGAAGTGAGCAGTTTTGTCTTGTCATCATGCCTTCGATTGCTCTCCTTCCAAAATTCTTCATTCTGCCTTCGTTTTTCCGGAGGGCTGGTCGCCGTTTTCGAAATCGTAAGTTCACAAAAATTCTGAATTATTGTTTGACGCTAAAGCAAGAAGTAATGTTAACTAGTGGACCGTCGGAAAAGATCTGCTGAGATTGACCAGAAATGTGATATTTGACGAAAACGTAAATTGATTATGTTTAGCCTATAGTTCCTAGCGAGTTAAATAAGCGAAAGATTTGGACCCAAATCATTGATTTCAGCAAAAACTGTTCAGATTTTACAAAAATCAATGGCATGAGTGTAACTGCATGGGTTAAACAATCTTATTTGTAAACAAGGAACGATTTATAATCGAATAAATGATCGAATGCAAGATTAACATTAATTTTAGCTATAGACGTCTCCGGACTGTTCTGTCTCCTGAAAGTGTTACAGAGTTCCACAAATGCCTCGTGAGGTAGACCAGCTTATGTGTGCGCTGAGAAAATTGTCAATGTTTTTTCGAACGCCGTAACGCGTTCGTTAGAGAAGGGCGTTATAGGAGTAGAAGGCTTTGACTATGTAATAGTCTACAAGGACCTCTTGTGATAATAGATAGTTCTGAAAGGCATTATGGGAGTTTTGTTATAATCTGATGACTAGTCAAGTTCATTACCTCTTGTGGTAATAGATAGTTCTGAAAGGCATTATGGGAGTTTTGCAGAGGTCGTTGGAGTTTTGTTATAACCTGATGACTAGTCTAAGTTCATTGCGTGCAGAGGCTTGTGGGATTTACGGAGGCGATTTCCGGATGAAATGTGTACATAAATATAATTAATCTAATTGGCAGCATGGAATTGTGGGATGCTTGGAGGAACTGACTGATAGAATTTTGCGATTTATGTCGAGTGATTATATAATTAACTACGCGCATTCTGATTGGTTAGATTTAAGTTTTCCATAATGTAACAGTATGGCGCAGTGTGACAACTCCTTGGGATTTTCCCCAAGATCTTGGGATTTTGGAGGTCGACTTGGGATCTGGGGATTGCTTTATAACAATCTTGGGATCTTTTTCTAAGGTTTACAAACTACTTTTCACCGTATTTTTCAACAGTGATAGCGAATTAGATTAGAAGAAACTTGCTCAGAGGTCTGAAAGACGTTTATTATTATTGTTACTTGTAAACATTGTAATTTGTTAATTGTAATCGAACATTTATATAGCGCTGCGAATTAATTCAATGTTTATTCAATGTTATACTCTGGCTTTTTCTTTGAGAGTTCTTGGCTAGGCATTTTTGTGAATAATTGTGATTGTTAAAACGCATTTCATATTTCATCACAACTTTTTTCTTTTCACTAACTTGGGATTTTCTGGCACACGTTTGGCCAATCTTGGGATTGTTCTGGAAAGAGCTTGGGATTTCAGAAATGGAGAGTTGTCGCACTGTATGGCGGGTAAGAAGAGCCGTATAAATTTCTTACAAAACACTAAAGGGTGAGAGGTTTGTTGTGCAAAAATATAACCATTAATGTTTAACAATGAAGAAAACAAAAAAGGAATCGGGGTATACAGCTAGTGAAAAACAGGAAGGACGATGCAGGTGTTAACTAGCAAATAGTTATCTTTTTTCGACACTCGACATCGGCGATACACTGAAATCAAGCTGGATTGTGGACTGTTTAAAAACAATAGCTGCTGCGCATCGTATGGAGGTTAAAATTGTAATAATTGCCGCTTGATGTGCAATGTTTATTAGTTAATTCGGCATTCTTATAGTATCGTGGTGGGACTTTTCTGGCGTGTATTGTGGGCGTGGTACAGAGAGTTTAATATGGACAGCAAATCGGCCGAAATACTGGCGTCGTGAGGTTCGGTTAGGGTCAGGTTAAGCCGTAACTTAAGCGTCGTGAGGGTCGGTTAGGGTCAGGGTTAGGGTTAGTGTCGTCATTAGAACATGCTATTTTAAATAAATTCATCTTAATCCTGGTGAAGTTCGACCAAGGTAATTTTATGCTCTAATGAATATTCCATATGTCCTTTCTGTCGGCGTGGGAAGTATTGTTCCGACCAATGACAGGACGCCTAAAGATACCAAATATTTTATACGATATATCGGAAAAGTCCGACCACGATACTATAAGAATGCCGTTAATGCTGTTTAATCGGAAAAGCTAATTGCTCGATCTTCCAGAAATCGCGGTTCCTCGACCACTGCATTCATCAACTCTTGCCACCTCTTCGTGAGGACAAGTTGTGACTTAACAAGAGATGACTACCAATTAATAAACTCATGCTACCAATAAATTATTGATAAATCGAAACTGTTTAAAAGCAGTTTTGTTAATTGATGTATATTTAGTTGTGCACATGTGTGACTTTATAATCTGATCCTGTTATAGTTTTAGTTTATTTCAAATATAGGTAGGCATACATACATACATACAAACAAACATACATACATACAAACAAACATACATACATACATACATACATACATACATACATACATACATACATACATACATACATACATACATACATACACACATAAGATTTCATTCTCTTGTAATTGTTTATTGCTATTATAATTTTGTTGACTTGACGTTGCATTTGGTAACCTTATTAGGCCCTGTTCGTTTTCTCATATTTGCGTTTTACAACTCACAGCATATGCATAAATCAGTAAACATAAACCAATCAAGACTCAGATGCAAAAGTTTATTGAACTGTATTAATTTTCTTAAGCCAATAATTGTAGTAAAACGTCAGTAGCAGAAAAGATCTCATGCATTTCTTATAGTCACACCGCTGTCAACTCTTACATAAAGAGCCTCTGGAATTTCAACGTTTAGGTCTTACTGTCATTTAACATTAAGCATAGGGGTCGTCCATTAATTATGTCAACAAAATAGGGGAGGGGGTTTGGAAAAGTTTGACAGTTGTTGACAAGGGGGGAGGGGGTTCGGTCCAAGTTGACGTCAAGAAATTTTTTCTAATAAATCAACACAGACCCTTCCAAATGGTAGCGAAAACATTAAGTAATGCTAAAAATGTATAAAAGTGCTTAATGTTTAATACTACTAAAAGCTGGTAATAAACTAAACTCATATATTTTAAAATTCAAGATTGCATTTTTTAGTGTAAAGAAATTTAAAAAAAATTATTCTGCATGTATTGAGCCATTTTGTTTCTTTTTTGTAGGGGGGTTCTGGGATTGTTGACATAATTTTTTAGGGGGTCTGTCAATGTTTGACAGTTGTTGACAAGGGGGAGAGGTCAAAAACTGCCTAAAATTTGTTGACATAATTATGGACGACCCCATATAGTATGAAGTATTATTGTATAACATTGTTTTAAATAACCGGTAACGTAAAAGTATTTTGTATAGTATACAGTATAGCCTACACGATTTATTCTTTTATTTGAGTACAATCGAAATTGTGATCACGGTGAGCTTTCCGCGGCCGGGTACCTAATCATTCGCGGAACGGTTTCGGACCGCGGTTCGCAGTTTGAGTAGCACTGGGTTAATGGACTGATTAATGGATAGATGGATATTTGGAGGGATATTATGTTCTGTTCTAAATGATATTTAACTTCATAATTTTATAGGCGAGTGCAGAATGCATCTCTGAGTTAATTTTCTCTTTGAATTGCGCTATTAATGTTCAATTACAATTACAGTTAAATATTTAATAATTAGTACTTTATTACGCCCGGAGGCAGAAACAAAACATACATGCACAAATCTGAACAAAGATAAAATGAAACGCACAGACTGTGAAAATGTTCGTAAAGATCATTTATGCAACTAAATGTACAGTTCAAGATGCCGACGAGTTCAGAGTCACAAAGAAAGTGCTCAACAGCGTAACACCAGAAAATATCCTGGAGAAAATTACATGTCGACTGAACTAGTCGCCTATAATAGAACATCATGCGACGTTTCTTAATGATGTGATGTAAGTCTAGTCTACCAAGTCCACAAATGAAGCCTTTAACAGATTCCCATTTATTAAGACCAAATAACTTTCTATAAACAGAGTTCCAACATGCATTCAGTTCATCTTCCTGTCTCACTGTGTATTTAACTACGGCTGAGGCGTATGTTAATATTGGCAAGCAGTAGCTTTCTTTTAAAGATAGATAAGAGTTAACAATAATTAACAACCGTATTACCAAATGACGCTGAATCAACATATTGGATAGTTTTTGTGTAACCAACGCCTACTGTCTACGATGTCCCAGACTGGCGCCTATAAGGCTCTGCATTCTGTGTAGGTCTTAGAGTTTTGCTTGAGGACTCTCAACTATGTACTGAACTGCTTGTGTGACGCTGGCGACCTCGTTAATCAACCTCCCGCCCATTCCCTCCTTCAGTCGTTCTTCCACATTCTTTGAATCAATTGTTAGCGGAAAGTTCAGTAAGACCGCGATTCTGACGTCATCGGAGGTTATGCTGACGTAATGAAGCAGATGGCTATATACGTGGCTCAGCAAAATCATTTCGCAATCACCGTAGAAAAAGATATCGATTCTTAACCCGTACTTGCATTGAACGACGGTCGAATAGCTGAGACCAATGACGTCGCCCTCTTGTCCTCTGTCTCTTGTCCTCTGAGGTCCATGGCTTTCTGCCGGGAGGTGTCCTGTCCTGGGCAGTAGATTGGAAGGAGAGATGTTGTCAACAGTTGACGATGGATCCAAGCTAACGTATACTTTGGCAACCGATAGCATATAGCGTAGACCTGCTCTGTTGGATGGGGTTGGCATCCAAGTTGTACCAATTGGGAATAGGTCGATCACATACCTTGATATGAATCGAATAAGCTGATCAGAGCGTTCCAGCCATTCTATACCATTCGTGTACGATAAGCCGAATGGGCGAATAGCACCAGGTGCCATCTGGCGAATGTGTATGAATCGGTTCAGCCATTGGCGATCAGGCTTATAGGCCAATATATTCTGAAACATAGAAATACCGCATACGTACAGAAAAATGAAGGTAATGCAACATACAGCATAAAGTATCAGCCAACTGCCTGACCGTCTACCTCTTCCTTCCTCTGAGGTTCGAATCTAGAATAAATAGGGATTTTATTTTTCAAGGTAACAATGACGATGACGACAAATAAGTCTGTCGCAGTCTTTGAGTTTGTTGCGTGTGAGTAATATATAAAACAACATCATGACAGCAGAGCTTCCACTAATGTTCTCTATTAACGACGTCTGAATGACTGAAAGTTAAACTGTCAATAAAGTATTTTAGAACTCTCCGAATAAAGTTTTTGGGAGAGTTCGCTCTTGGCTCTGTCCGGTCCCACAAAAAAGACAGCACACCAGATCAGACTATAGTCTAAACTGGTTCGTGATTTTTCATTCATTCATTCCGAAGATTTAAATAGCGCCTTTTCAAAATAACTACCCAGAGTCGCTATCAGCCCAACCCTAACGTAAAAGAACAGTTTACAGAAAGTGCATGCAGAATGACCAGAGGTGCAAAAAACCAAAGTTTTTTCAAAATGAAAAGTAGTTTTTTATTTTTATTTTTTTTTTATTTTCCTACTTCGGATCATAAAACTCATAAAAATGGCACAATACTCAGATGCTTATAAATGATATTAATTAGAACAGTAGGCCTAGAGCCGTAGAATGTCATAAAACGAGGTTAACAAAGACAATACAACAACTGCCAAGAGAGTTGAAGAAACGACATTTCTGGCATTCATAATTTAGAAATTTGTAAAACGAAATTGTGGGTTTTTGATTTAAAAGAAAAAACAAAAAAAACAAAAACAAAAATTTGCGGGTTTTGATTTTTTTTAAGCCAAAAAAAAAACAAAAAACAAAAATCCAAGCCTTTAACAGCCCTGAGAATGACTAGTCAAGACAACGCTCATCCAGAGTGAGCGCCTCGTTTTCAGCGCGAGAACCAAAGTGGTTAGGAATTACTCCCCAGCCGACATCATTCGATCCCCGCCAGCGTTCAATGCTCAGCAGCCAAATGCGTCCTACGAAGCCGAGGCACGTAATCACTGCAATCAGCTAGGCACATTCAGTTACTGAAAACGCGTATTGAAGGCGGAACGCGGAGTCAACGGTGTGAGGTCATTCAAGTGCAAGCTTACAACATTCTGACTAAATATCTTCCTTTTCGTTATTGTTGCACTTCACTGTAAACATAAAGACTGTCGTATGCTGCAAGAATTTGTTTCGGTGAAGGCAACTAAAAAACCTTTATCTAGTATTTATGGCATACTTTTTGCAAATGACAACAGAGATACAAGTGCACTAATACAGCGTCACATATGGCACCGTCTGCTGCGCAAGGCGACTTGGTAGTTTCACAGGCCCGGACTTTCACGGACCAACACAGAAGTTTGCTCTGGTCGGCCCAACCTCCTTGAATTTATTGTCTAACAACCAGTGGCGCAAATCACGGGGGGACAGAGGGGACAGTCCCCCAAAGTTTTGACCGAGGCCTATCTTTCCCCTCCCAACAACCTGCGACACGAAATCCTCAACCTCTCTTTGCCTATTTTGCGCAAGAGCTTGGAGACCATTCTGTTCGATGGTGGTTTCTTAGTGCTAGGCAGGGTACGCCTCTGACGAGTCACTTAATCTGGCGCTATAAAAATTGTCAATTACAATAACTAAGGTTTTTGTAATAAGAAATGTACAACACGCGGCAAACCAGTCATAAAGAACATTATAAATGCTACGACGGTCAACAACAGGTTTACATAACTCCGCCGCTGCTCGTACTTTGGCAGTGCCAGAGCCAAGCCTGGAGAAAGGAGGAGGGCGACGTTAATGATCTTTGTAATCACACAGTGTCGTTAAACTACTAAACCTGTTACTACTAGTAACAGGTTTACATACATCCATGTGAAACTATGTGCATTTTCCTCCACCCGTCCTCCTAAAAATTGTGACTGACTGTTTCCTCCGAAGTTATTGCGTGCCTGAGTGACAGATTGACTTACATATGGACTGGCTGATTGACTGATTTACTAAATTACGATGTTGATGACAATGACGACTGTGATGAAGATGTCGACAACGTTAATGATGAGCTCAGGTCACCTACCCAGTGGTAGAGCAGCTTCCATTTCTTCATCTTCGCTGCTATGTTCGGAGTGTACATTGTGTCTCCGACGGAACTCGTTATTAGTGGGTGTTCTTTAAATATGTGGGCGACAACGGGAGACTTTGTGAAGTCCCCAAAGCCACGACCCTGATATGAGGGACGAACACGGCCGGACATACCACTGACCAGGTCATCGCGGTCCGGATGAAAGCGACAATTAGCAAGGGAAACCTGAAGCAATAAATACAGTAATTATTTTCTGTTCATTACGTAGAGCATCAAAGGCGTTTGTACATAGAGTGGCATAGCTGGGTGGGAGTCATGGGGTCCAAACTGAAGATCTTTTGAGGCCAAGGCATTCGGTTAGATCCGATTAAATATTCACATTATTTTAGGTGTATCCTAACCAGACTGCTGAGTCTTGTGGATTCGAGTGGTTTGATACCTTAAAGAATATCTCATTTGTCGATTTCACGATGTCCTTTCCTGATCTGTTTTATTTCGATATAGAAGACCCATGACTTTCAAGACACGCCTCATGTCCCGTATTCTTTAGTCCACCCAATTATCGTGCACTGTCTGAGATCCTTCTATTTTTCCTGGTACTGTACCCTATGGCTAGAAAAGTCGCACAAACATGTTGCCCAATTGTGCTCAAAATCCAAATTAAATACTTCAAAATCATGGGCTCCACTTGTGAAAGTACGACACTGCGCAGAACTACTAGTAGCTAGGGCTCTCTGTCCCAAACCCCTCAATGTTTCCTCAAGGACACGTACCCCTAGTGAAAACACGGCCCTGTATCTGTCTGTTCTGCTAAGTCGTCTATGCCATTTCGTTCTCAACTAAACTTGACTTCTCCAGTTTTTATCATTATAATTCCAAGCGGACTGATCTTCTGGATTATTTGCCTCAATATGGCTCAGTTTTGCAGTGCCAACGGTTGATACCTTGTGCATTGAACGTCGGCGCCATACAAGTTAGGGCCTACTAATTACAATAAGAAATACGGCCAGGGCGAATCAACTGCACTTAGAAAACGCAAAATCATGTTCCACAATGATTAGGCTCTGTTGACATCATAGTTATTAAAAAAGGTAAAAATAAAATAAAAAACGAAGAAAAACTGGAAAAAACGAAAAAGAAATTAATTTGACTTTGTTACATCTTTTACTGCATTTAAAAATAAAAACCTTTTTACAGAATTTAATTTTAATCAGCAAATAACTTTACTTTATTAGTAGGCCTAAGCACCAAGTAACATTAATCAGTACTTTATTACGCCCAAAGGCAGAAACAAATCAGACGTCACAACACACACACACACACACACACAAATCTGAACAAACACGAAGTCAAACGCACAGACTGCGAAAATGTTCGTAAAGGTCATTTATGCAACTAAATTTACCGTTCAAGATGCAAGCAAGTTCAGAATCACAAAGAAAGTGCTCAACAACGTAACACCAAAAAATATCCTGGAGAAAATTAGATGTCGAATGAACTAGTCGCCTATAGAACATCATGCGACGTTTCTTAATAATGTGATGTAAGTCTAGTCTACCAAGGCCACAAATGAAGCCTTTAACAGATTCCAATTTATTAAAACCAAATAACTTTCTATAAACAGAGTTCCAACATGCATTCAGTTCATCTTCCTGTCTCACTGTGTATTTAACTACGGCTGAGGCGTAAGTTAATATTGGCAAGCAGTAGCTTTCTTGTAAAGATAGATGAACCAACTCATTAAGATCTTTGGCACGTGCATAGATACAATTACAGGCAGAGAAGAAAGATCGTCTCACCGATTCCGTGTTAAAATTAAGCGATTTACCATGATTAATCATCACACCCAAGTATTTAATTGATTGGACCCAAGGAATCGACACGTCTCCCAGAGTCATGGGAGTAATTGCGAGTTTAGCAGATTTACCTACAGCAATGCAATGAGACTTGGAAGGGTTGAACTGTAGAGATAAATCATTAGTAATAGACATACATAGGTCAAGCATATTTTGTAGCCCATTAACAGATGGGCATATTAATAACATGTCGTCCGCGTAGAGCAGACAGCCAATAAATAACGAATTGATGTGACATCCTATATCAAGTTGGCGCAATCGCACAACAAACAAATTAATGAAAATGTTAAATAAGGAGGGCGATAAAACGCTCCCTTGTCTTACACCAGATGTCACTGAGAAGCAGTATGAAAAGCAACTGCCCCAGCGCACCTTAACCAATAATTTACTATACCAATTTTCTAAGAGAGATACTATGGGGGATGGTATACCCGCTTGTAACAAAGAGTCGAACAATTTGTTATGTACAACACTGTTGTGAACTAAGCTTTTTTGCATATATAATGAGCACAGGTGTTCCTTAGGTTGATATATATATAATGTGTATTCGATTGTTAAGCGTTTTAGTTTTAGGCCTTAGTTGCGCTGTCGGCTCGTGGGCGCTTGGCCTAAAGTAGCCCAAAAACTTTGGCTGACGATAGATTCTTTATACGTGCAGTTAGCGCGCCAAACTTAGAAACTGCTGCTGATGACAGTGAATTTGAACAATACAGTGTAGTAGATGTTTTAATGCAGTAGAGAGCTGTATGTTAGAAGTTACAGTTGAGCTGTATTGATAAGAACTTTGATTGTACGTTTGAAATAACTGTGTTAAAAGAAAGGAGA
>JACEVL010004014.1:0-11859 GCA_020284085.1 Aporrectodea caliginosa
CGCCTTTCCTCCGTTCCGGTCAACAAGCAGTCTATCTCCATGAGGCCATGACACCCTCCGTTGTCTTCTTCTGCGAACGAATATCTGCAGCAGCAGGCTCTCTTATCCTTCCCATGCTATGTTTCTTCGTTTCTCCTAATTCGTTTCGCTGATTTGAGTGCTGCGATGGATCGAGTCCCATTTGACTGGAAGAGGCGACTCGATAGACCGAGAAGCACGGCGACCAGAAAAATCGAAAAGGATTAGGAACGCCACAGATTTGGCTTCCCACTGCATGGAAAAAGCATCAGAAAGGTCCGCATTGGGCAGCAATTGAGCCGCGGAACCATAGATGTAACAATGTTGTTAAAAAGAATTGAGAGACGTTTAAAAACTCGATGATAAACGTTGCTAGCCGTCAGTTTAATCCGACGAAGCCAATAATATGCCATCTGCTTTGATGACGTTTTCTATTGATCACGATCACCAAGGAAACCCAGGGGCGTCATAGGGGGGGCAGGGGCAATTATCCCATGAATTTGATAGAAAAATCAGCTATTTATATGAATGTCAGTGCAGCATATCAAACATAGTAGGAAATAAATAAAGGTAATTTATCGTTTTAGCGTTCTAAATTATTCGGCTACCTGGTACTGTAATCCTTGCCTAAATAGAAGTTGGATTGATGAAGATAATTCTTGCTTAAATAGAAATTGGACTGATGATAATAATTTGTGTGAAAGTAGAAGTTGGATTGCTGAAAATAGTTTCTTGGGGGACTAGAAGTTGGATTGATGAAATAAATACTTGCGTAGGCCTAACTAAATAGAAGTTGGATTGATGACAGTTATCATGGACATTGGTATTAAAATGCATGTATATTAATTTATTAAACGATGAAACGATATGTCATAATGATTAATGTGTTAAATGTGTACATAATAAAGAAAGCTAAACTAAAACGATGAATTACCTAGATAAGAACAAGAAAAAATCAGTAGGGGGACAAGCGCTCACTTGAGTTCGACCAGGCGAGACAAAAACAGACAAAGAGACAGACAGCAACAGGCAGGCAGAGACAGACAGAAAGAGAAAGAGACATATAGGCTTAGTGCCTTGATTTCCTCTATTCAAGGAGAGACTTTTAAATATATTAATTATATATCTTCTACTACGAAGTATTTGTCAAACCAATCATATTCTGTCGTTCATGTGCCTCCATGCAAGTCTAAAAGCTGACTTCTGTGCGATTGAGCGATAGTTGAAAATTTTCTTTGTTTTACTAGGTTTAACTGAAACAATAGACCTTTTAACAAGCGTCAACAAACGTCACAGACGTTAACGCACTCTAACTCACCTAAAGACTGAGATTGTTAAAAGGTGTTTGTGTAGGCTATACCTGTATCTCTAAGTTCAGAACGTACCCTATCTAAGCAACGTTAAACCTACATACAGCGCGTGCGCGCACACACGTACTACACCACATAAACACCACACACCCACGAACACACTAGCACACGCATTACAAGCGTTAATGTGTATGTATGTATGTATGTATGTATGTATGTATGTATGTATGTATGTATGTATGTATGTATGTATGTATGTATGTATGTATGTATGCATGTATGTATGTATGTATGTATGTATGTATGTATGTATGTATGTATGTATTATATATATTATATATTATATATATATTATATATTATATATATGCGATATATATGCGGTGACCGCAGCCGACACTAGATCATTTATTGTATTATATCTGGTGTCAAGACAGTGTTTGAAGCACGCACTGCAGGGAATTCAGTCTTCGTGAACATTCTTATCCGTCAGGGTGTAAAGTCTACTTTCAACCAAAACATTATTGTTATGCAGTGATCATCGATATTTATTATGGAAGTATAGATAGGTCCGTATAACTGCCATATAAAATAGTTTATTGCATACAGCTTTTTGTTTCGGGGTATAAGTCTACTTTCCATCAAACGCTCTTATTAAAGCAGTGATCATAATAGAAATACAAAATAATAGCGTCCACACAACTGCAATATAAACAGGGCCTAATTTATTGCATACAGTAGAAGAGATAAAGAAATATATGGAAGAAATATACGGGAATTTTTATAGCGGCCATTGCACCATCGTGAAAAGGCACATTGGACGCAGTTATGTAAACAAGTCACATACAGCCATTCATCCAGAACGTGTTCGATTACACAGTTTCAAATACGCCGAACGATCAAGATTTTCTTGTGCTGTCGTGAGGAAGACTTACTTCGTAGAGAGCGACGCGGTAATTTTATTTTTTTATTTTTTTTTATTTTTTCCGCGGTAAATAACGCGGTAAAGGGGACAACAATTTCGGTTTTACCGCGGTAATGGGTTTACTGTAGCGGTAATGGAGAATGAGCCGGTGATAAAACCGCGGTAGGCCTAATGGTAACATGCTTGTACAGTTTACACTAAACATTATAAGTGCTCATTGGACCGAGACAACATCAGTAGGCCTACATAACTGTTGATTTTTTTATTTCCTGAAGCTGTTAACTAGGCAGAAATAGTCAGGACTTGGTTGATGCAAATTTCGATAAGATCAACTGTTTTTGTGTGTGTTTTATTATTTCAAACAGCAATAGGCCTACAAATAGGACCTACATGTAGTCTTGTCAGCTAAAAATTGCTTTTTCATTTTAATTGGTAAAACGTTTTTGCGGGGAATGTGATGTAGTCCTACGGGAATGGGGTGGGGAAACCTTCAAGGATAGGGGTTTTGGGACAAAACATGTGGGGTGGGGCGGGAATGGGAAGACTCACTTGTTACGGGGCGTGAATGGAGACGAGGTTGTCTCCCTGAGTCACTCTCAATTGCTAAGTCTGATAGAAAAACGAGTTGCTTGTAGTAGGCCCTATGGACAAAACGTCTGTGTATAACATGATCTGAACAGATAGGATTGAACGAAGTGGGTAAGAGGTGGTCGAGTCTGGAGAGCATTGGTAAAACCATTAGCCTATAGATAAAATGTTAGTCCGCCGAGTTCCGCGTGGTTGAACCGGTCTCATCTGTCCTTTAATCTGCTATACTTTAAGCTTACAATTAACGACAATCGTAATCTTAATCTCCAAACTTACGATTGTCGTTAATTGTAAGCTTATAATTAAGGACAATGAATAATCAGTTCTCTGTATTGTAGGCCTATCAATCAGTGATTACGTATGCATTGTTCATCAGCAGTAGGCGTATATTAGGACAACGAACAAAAGAGCTTATTGATTGTGATAAAAAAAAACTCATATTTAAAAATAATACACGCTGTGGCTAAATACAGAACATTAATAACATTGTTATTCCGTTCCGCTTTCTGCGTCATCCCTCCGTCCCTATCTCCGTCTCCCCGTTCCTCCTCCAGTCCCTCCTTCCGTCCGTCCGTCCCTCTCTCCCTCCAGACCTACCTACCTAACTGCCTCCTTCCCCTCCCTCCTCTCTCCGCTCTCTCGTTGTCTCTTTTTCTCTGTCTGTCTCTGTCTTGTCTCTGTCTGTGTCTCTGTCTGTTTCTCTCTCTCTCGCTCTCTCTCTCCTGATCTGTCTGCCTGACTGTGTCCTTCCTTTCCCTCTGATTTCACCATATTATGGGTTCTTTGATCATGGATCACGACTCGTAGAAGACGATGCTCCTCCAGTCCCATCACGTGCCGATGATCGTAGAAGAGAGCAGACGACGACGACGGACGAAGGCCGCCATTACTAAGCCTCGTCTCGTTCCACGAACTGACAGATCAGTTATGGTTACACTGGGGTTTTCGGTGGCACATTCATAATGGCACAGCGATGATCTCTACGCTGTAGGGACTGATGAGAATTGCTGACCATTTCGTCGGCCGTAGATAAATGTTTCGTGACAAATTGATCCGATGCACCACGACCGCCATCACCGTTCTTCCTCTTGCACGACGCTCAGATAAACAGTTTCTCTTACATTCCTTAATATGCATAATCTTTTCAGCCGGTTTTTGTCCGCTCGCTAATTCATAAGTCTATTTATCATTTGTGGAAGTGAAGCTCTTACGGTTAAGGAGAAAAAGGAAGATCAGTCTGTTAGGCTAACCCCAAGAGGAAACCATGGGTATGAAGTATTACCGACTTCATTTTCTTAGCTTCGGCGTATACGAGGGCAGATGGCAAGTCTCACTGACTATAGTTCTCTACCTCACCGTCTGATCTTCCCACCAACAGCGTACGGACTCAGTAGGTCTATAGCTGAGTCGGCTGGGACGCAGATGAAGCAGAAATCTCAAAACTAATTTCTGAACCTACGACCTCTCTGTTAATAGCCCAGCACGCTAACCACTATCATGCATTCCAGTTAATAGATTGATGGAGGCACATGGCTTCAATGTGGCCTATAGGCCTATCGTAGGACTAACTGTAAAAGCAATTTGTTCAATGTTAAGTCCTGTCTTGCCGTGTAGCTGAAGTGCTGAATATATATATACATATATATATATATATATATATATATATATATATATATTGGCGGAACTCATAAGCAAACTATATATTCGCTTAAAGGGGCGTCACAGCAACTTTGTCTATGTATCATTCATGCATGTGTATGTGGGTATGCGTGGACACAAGTCAAAGACGTATTATTTTATGTTCCTTACTTCGGCAGCAAACCTCAACTGGTGCAGGGCTTTGCTTAAAAATTGATGATGGTGTCACAGCTTTAACGAATTAAGTACGCCGTCGAGGTGCACTCCAATCTGAAACTACGAATATATATATGTATATATACATGTGTGTGCGTGTGTGTGTGTGTGTGTATCTTTCACTCCAAGTATTCCCCTCGCTTCTAGATGAAGTTTTGCACGTGTATAAAGTCGATTGTTTTCCACGAAAACACAAATTTAACAAAGAACGAGGTTGACTTTACTGCCCTGACAGGGGCGCAACCACGGTCCAGAAATTGGGGGGACCTACTAGAATGTGTGAGTGGGGTAGGGGGGGATTGCGAGCGCCGAAGGCGCGAAGATGCGATTGCCGAAGGCAAGAAGCCCCTAACGACTAGGGGGTATGGGGAGCGTCGTAAGCTCCCCCATCGGGGTCTGGGGCGGAGCCCCAGAAGCCGACGCAATTTTGAGCATTTGATGCCAAATGTAGTACATTTTGGGCTTTTATTTACCTCAAATTTTTCACCGATGATTTCGATATAAAAGTACCTAATCCATCTAGCTCTGTGAAAAAATATGACTTTATTATATGAATAAACTTGAAGTGACAAGGGTTTAAGGGAATTGAACGGAAAAGAGTAGAATAAGCTCTAGAACAGTACGTGTTTGTCAAAACTAGGAACATCGGCAGGGAGGAAGCCTGGACGGGTCGTTTTTCTCAGAATACCGTTAAGGCGTTTATGTTCCCCTATACAGTGGCATTGTGGCAAATCCCCACCAAACAGAGGAGGCATAACGTAGCCGTGCGAGGATAGTAGCTCTAGCAATGTCAAAGAGACGTTCACCGTGGTGACCGTGGGCGACCAAAACACGTAGCGCGAACATGGATTTTCGGGGTTTGCAGCATATTTTGTCCATGTGTGCCCCAAAGCCAATCCGATCAGAGATAGTGTCGCCCAAAATAACCATCTCCTGGACCCGCTCGATGCCAGGGATGAGAGGAGGGAGGGCAATAGGTTTGGACCTCGGTCGTTTGACAACCATTTCTCTGGTCATAGCATGGTTTAATTTAAGATTGCTAATGGATGCCCATTGCCCACTTAGAGATATGGTCAAGTTCAGAAAGAGTGCTGTCAATGCAGGAAGCAGGGACCAGCTTGCAAGTAGCTATCGTCGCCATATTTAGGGAGACGGTTTCTACTGTAGGCCTATTTAGGTTTAAGGCTAGAAATGGCTATGACAAAATCAGTAGGTCCAAGGCCAGAGCCTTGTAGTATACTGGCATTAATGGTACAGAGGGGAGAGATTGCAGAAGGCAAGAAGTTCCTAACGACTATAGGCGGTATGGGAAGCGTCGTAAGTCCCTCCCATCGGGGTCTGGGGCTTCTCGGAGCCCCAGAAGCCGACGCAATTTTGAGCATTTGATACCAAATGGAGTGCATTTTGGGCTCTTGTTTGCCTCACAATTTTCAAAAGTTGGAGGGGACCGTCCCAACCTGTTCGAAAGTTGGGGGGGACGCGTCCCACGGCCGTCCCAACCTGTTCGAAAGTTGGGGGGGACGCGTCCCACGGGTCCCATAGGGTGGTTGCGCCTATGTGCCCTGACTCTACATCGACCATTCCAGATTAGATTAGATGGGATAACCGTGCCATTCGGTTTCCCAAGGGTTCGATCCATGAGCCGTTTCTATTCATCTTCAATACAGTTCTTGCGATCCAGATCAGCATGGCTCCCAGTAAACAGAGGAGAGAATGTCATTCAGGGAACGAAGGTAAGCCATGTAACTCTGCCCATGCCTACATGAATGGCAACCGTAACAGGCGATGCATCCTTGAAATCAGTCCTTGTTCTCCAGACATCAATATTTAACCAGGTAATCTGATCCGCCTAATCGTCTTTTTCTTTTCATACCTAACTCTAGAACCTTTTTGGTGAACGAACTTTTTTTGGTTTGCTGGACCTATAGATTTTGTAATTCTCTCCCTGTCAGCGTGTCTAGCTGTCAGTTCTGCTTAGTCCCTTTTATCAATTTGTTCTCAGCTTAATACTCACCTTTCCCGTCAACGGTTGCCTCTGCTTTAGCGGATCGCTTTTCTGAATATTGACCTGATTACGGCTCGGATTTGGTGCACCATCGGTTGATGCCTTGCGCATTAGACAAAAACGCGATATAGGTTACTATTACAACTTCAATTGAACGAGACCATACCTATCCTACGTTTAAAGCAACGCAACTTGCAGTTAGCTCTAACAATGTTTCACAGAACCAAATAAACTAGAGAAAATACTGAAGGCGAGAAATTTCATACGTAGGGGCCGTCCATAAAGTACGTCACGCTCCAGGGGGAGGGGGTTTAAGAAAGTGTGACAGTTTGTGACAGGGGAGGGGGGTCAGGCCATGTGTGACGTCACACATTTATTTATTTTTTATTTTATTTATAATTAATTTTTTATTTTTTAGTAGAATTTCATAGCTTTAAAAATAATTTTCAAAAATTTTCTGAAACATTTTAATTAGTTTTATGTCAAAATAGCATGAAATGCATATCTCCTGAATGTGTTTTTCACGATTCCTCTCGCTAAGAGCGCTAGTAATAATGCTGTTGCGAAGCCTTGTTTATGTATTAGCCTTGCTTTCGGAAGTATTATTATTTCTATGTTGAAAGTGTGACGTACTTTGCGAGTTTTGTGACAGTTTGTGACAGGGGGAGGGGGGGTAAAAATGGTCAAAAATAGCGTGACGTACTTTCATACGTAGGCTATTGCACTTTTCTACATTAAGCCAAAAGCCCTTCACGTTCAAAGCCATAATTTATAATATAAATATAATATATGCAATGTACAACCATGTACCAGACATATAATATATACTTACATGTAGGCTACATGCACATAGGGCCTGTGCGTGTAGGCCTACTTAAGCACATGCAAATAGACGGTGAAAACTGTAAAAAAGTCCTTATTGACGTTAAAGGCATTTTATGTCATAAGCTGTCGTTAAACTCTTGGCTCCGAATGCATCTTGTGGTCGACGAATTCATTATTTAACTTCTGGTAAGTTGATATAGTCTACAGCCAAGACATAAGAAGCTTTGAGACAAACAACGTTGAACTGCCGTGAACTTTGATAAGTGAGACGTCTATAATTAGGTTTTCTTCGTTTAGCCTCAGTTTGCTGTACCATAAATAATACAAGCCTGTAATACAATTACAGAAAGATTAATAATTCAGCAGAAATTTGCCTTTAACACAATTATCTGAGCTCGTTCGAAGTCGATATAATTTATAGGGTTGTCTTAACTGCGATCCTTTTGCCGACCTTTTTCTTTAGTAAATAGTGAGTCTCACAGAAAAGTTACACTCCTTTAACATGTAGGCCTATAGAGTTAGTCAGCAGTCGTAACAGTTAAGAACAGGTAAACAAGTTATACAGGGCATAGGACTCCTGCACATCTCCGCAGGTTCATTCAGGTAAGGCAAGCATAGACTATGTATGGCTGCATGTGTGCACATAATTATATAGGAGGTCCTATAGGCCTCATGACAACGTAACAAGGAAAGTGTAACACACCTCCAATCAGTGGCGGCGCTACAGCAGGTCGCAGCAGGTCATTTGACCTGCCTAATTTGCTCCCGACCTGCTTAATGACCTGCTTAAAATTCTTTGGAATTTTAATATCTTCTTTTCATTTCAAACATCAACATCTGTCCCTTAGGATCATTATTGCAATTATTAGATCTAAACGACATTTTTATGTTTATGTCAACAGAAGTCTATGTTGTAAACTCTAACATTGAAAATGCTTATGTAGACTTTGCCGCCGTTACGTCAAAAATTAGTGGAAATAAATACAATAGGGCGCGTCGATTACTTCGCGAAACTAACCTTTTCGCGCCAATGCCTTTTCAGTTGTTGACGATTTGCGTCAACGTTATAATATTATACATTAGCAAAGAAATGAATAAATAACAATGAGGCACTGCAACATTGAAGATTTCTTCGGAAATAAATCTGGCGGAAAACGCGTTAATCAGAATGAAATGACTGTTAGCCTAATGCCGACGTTGGTGTAGTTCGGAACGATGATAATGCTAGCGAATTGCAGGAGCTAAACGATGTTTCTGTAAATGTTGAAAACGTGGGTCATGCGACTCGTGCGTCTTATATATAGCACAGGCCTACATGTTCATTATATTCTGAGTAGCTCATCAGTACTTCCAAATCTAGTAAAGTAACTAAAGTTTAACGTTTTAATGGTGAATTATTTTAAATTTATTTGAATATGCTACAACAATTGGGCTATAAAAGTTCAATAATAATTTTCTTCGTTATGTTTACAACTTTACATGTATATATTACAAAGTTAGTAGTTAAGATTTATGTTTTTCGCAATAGCTTTTTTGGTTCGAAACTGAATATTGGCTCTAAGTCCTTCCTGTTGTTATCATGTACTGCGATAATAGTAATAACTTAGGTGACCCTAGCTAGCGGGACTATTGTCCTTTCGGGGTTCCCTTTTGTGGCTACTGATGAAAAATAATCATGCTGCTACTGTGTTGTGATGCTAACAATGGCAAATAATCATGTTACCTTTGTTTCAATTTAATGGCTTCAATAAAAGAATTGAATTGAATTGAATTATGCTGCTTGACGCGTCAAACTCAAACATTAATTTCTTCGACCTGCTTAATAACTCCCATGACCATGACGCGACCCGCTGAAATTGTATAGCTGGCGCCGCCACTGCCTCCAATTCCCAAATATAAAATCATTTGAAAATTGCTAATATCTATGTATCTCAGAACAAGGTTTGGTTAGTCAAAAAAGCGTTGCAAATTGTCACGCTTAAATGAAATAACACATTATTATATCATTTTCTCGCATAGACTCTAGTCTAATATGTTGTATGTGCACCAAAATGCGGTTAGCAATAATTGTTTTACCAAAGTCCAAAGGACATTCTTACTTATGTCCCGATGTTTGGAACAGCAGTAGGCCTAGTGATCAAAGTCAAAACTTACACAGCGCTACTTCCAGACTTGGATTGTCTCGAGATACTGTCTCGGTCTTGAGACGTCTCGAGATAGGTTTTTGATGTCTCGGTCTCGGTCTCGAACCCCACTGTCTCGGTCTCGGTCTCGAGGTCATTTCTTGACTTTTTGAAACTGTCTCGAAGCGAAAGTCTTGTTCTTTTGTAGAAGCGGTCTCCATTGTTCTCGTACAAACTGTCTTTTGTTCTGAACTTCTTGCGGTATCGCGCCATAAAATTGTCCTGGGCCGAACGAATAACTAGTTAATCGGAAGTGCCAAACATACCTGAAGTTTAAAAAAGCTGTGTTTTGGGTATTAAGAGATACTGAAAAAAGCAGTTTTAACTTTTAAATTTGCACTTTCAGTCCAAATATCTTAAAATGTCTCATTAAGAACCTGAAATAGTGAAATTTGCATTCACGCAATTGGAAATCAATGAAAAACAAAATAAATGGCATGCCGTTTGTGTAAAGCCAACATAAGCGTCACGCTTGGAACAACATCTAGTTTCTCAAAGTGAGTGATGTGACTTAGGGCCTATGTCGTTAATAATTATATGGAATGCTGTTGGTTTAAATTTTAGAATCATTTAGAAGATTTCAGAATTGCTTAAATATTTAATTTTTTTATAGTTTATATACTTCAGGTGATCGGCTGATTTCTGTGACTTGTCGCTGGTATTAGACTTCAAAAGCTGAGAGAAAGATTGTTTCAGGATTTGGGTCCAATTCAAATTTCCCTCGTTTTGAACTGTCTTGAACTGTCTCGGATCTTGTGTCTCGTCTCGGTCCCCATTGTCTCGTCTCGGACCCCACTGTCTCAGTGTCGGTCTCGAGTTTTATGTCTCGTATACAAGTCTGGCTACTTCAGAGAAATCTCTTTAGAGAAGCTCAAATAATAATGCTTGTGCTAAAACTGACAGTAAAAGACGCATCCAGCAAAGGATCGCTTCTATTCAGGGAGGAACGGATGCTGACAGGGTTCATATCCCCAGCATCAATTGAGGATCCTATAAGAAGGACATTATAAGTCCACATTCCAATATGACCTCCATAAATCCTACCACGTGGAACTGTTTTGTGAATAAGGATTGAACACAGCCAAAGTCCCAAGAGTCAACACGATCTGGATGGAGGAAATCAAAGTTCCCCTCCACATTGGATATCATTTTCACATGTATACTCTTTGCTTTCCCCTATTTCAAAATACTTCAACAGACAGGGGTCATGGCCTCATCCTCAGCCCTCTATCAGCCTTTAGTGGTGACCAATAGGATGAAGGATGGACCCTCAACAGTTTTAGCTGTGCGTGGGCGGTTCGATAAAGTAGAGAAAATAAAAAGCACCCCGGCGACTAAAGTCGTCCTTGTCCGGGTTTTAAGGACTGTGAAGAAAAAGTATTTGGCTGCGATCGACTTGAAGTTCGTTTGCTTGTTCGTTTGCTTGAGCTGAATTATAGGTCTACTGCATGGGCTATTCCCGAGCAGGGAGCAAACATGAAACTATGATTATTATTATCTGACAGAGGTAATTTAAAGTGTTTGCAATATCCTCTTCCGTCTGTCTGTCTCTGTCTGTCTGTCTCTGTCTCTCTGCCTCTGTCTGTCTGTGTGCCTGTCTCTCTGTCTCTCTATATCAAATTTTATATAAACCAGTAGTACCGTACGCTAGTTAACGCACGCCAATGTAATGTATTATATGCCAATATTCTATAGGAAACTCCATATAATTATGAAGCAATATAGAGACCAATATGTAATAGGATATAGACCTAGTGTCTATAGGCCTATGCATAAAATAATCTGGACTTAACTATTGCATAATGGAAACACGGTAACCGCTTGGTTAGAGCTCTTCCCTGAGTCGGCAAATATGTGTAGGGACATTGAGCAAGTCCTTCGCTTACAATTGCTGTCCGCCATCGACTGATACTTGGTTATTAGGCCTAGATAGTGGTAGGCCTACTTAATGAATGCGTAGTAATATTAATAATGATCAATGCTTGGTGTTTAGATGGTGGTACTTACTAATAATAATGACCCAATGCTTGGAGGCTATTTGGAGTGGTACTTAACATGCATAACTTAATAATAATGGAATAATAATAGGCCTAATAATAATAATAATTATAATAATAATATGGGCGAAAAATAGTGTTAAACAAATAATAAT
>JACEVL010004015.1:0-11806 GCA_020284085.1 Aporrectodea caliginosa
AGTGGGACTTATCTGCGGTAATGAGTTGCACGAAAAGCCGATGTCCTCGTGCCGGAAAGTCTTGGAATATTCCTTGGAATGATGCACATGGAAAATTTTACGAGAAATGGGTGAAACCATCTCACGCTCTCTACGCAGCTTATCTGAGCAACCTCTACTTGACAACTGGAAAGTTTGAGATGTGCAATGGAATAGCGGAGAAAGAACGCAGATTTGCCGTTAATGCTAACTTTACTGAACTCTTTCCAATGATATTCTGTCCTGAATTGGCGTCTTTGTTCGATGAAGACATACAAGTGGTTGTTGGATTTCTCTGGTTGTGCAAACATCTTTTGGGCGGTGAAAGGATCTTCGAATTCTGTACGTGTCCTCACCTCTTTCTTATTTATGCTCGCATACAGTCTTCGTTTAGAATTCGCGACATGAAATTGGTCGAAGTAGCTATAAATATGTTCAATGTACACCGCAGAATGTGTGATTTTCGCATGTATCTTTATTCCTATCATTACGTCTTACTTGAAATGGCCTGTCGTATCCGCATAAGACATAAACAGCACAAAACAAGGGAGTGCTGCTTGTTAGATACCGTAACGAATGATGCAGAATAATTCTAATGAAGTACTGTGGCTGAGAAACATTGTTTAATGTAGGCCTATGCCTGCTTATGGAACTAGCTAGTTCTTATTGTTATACAGACGTTTTAACCGTGACTTTAACCATCGGGCTTCCAAGTGGGTGATTACCACCCCCAGGTTTTTTGCTTCAAAAACTTGTTCCATATGGAATATGATTTTGACATTTTAGGTGGCTGTAGGTGGTTGATTTGCGCACATTTTGAGGTAACCATCATGGTGGTATCTCACGCCATTAAAATGTTATGCCCGATATAGCCGAGCTAACAGGATACCACCCCCGTAAGTTTTTCGACTATAGCGTATTCGTTATTCTTCGTGGAAGAGAAACAAATATGCCATTCTTTAGAGGGAATGCAGGGCTTCATTTGTTTGCTTACTTATTTGTCTTTTGAAAACTGGAAGTGATCAAACTAAATAATAATACGCGTTATCTGTGTGAAAATGGCTGAATGAAGTATCACAACGTAAACCGATATTTCTACATAAACGTTTGTCGACAGCTACAGATTTAGAACTTATATCAGCTGAAACAGATACTGAAGATTAAGTGAGAAGCCTGTTTGTAGGAAGCATTCGCACAAAACAACGGGAGTAACTTGCAATAACTGCAAGGACCACCGACATATTTGACTGCCGTGAAAAATAACGTAAACTCTTGTTTCATGTTGATATGGCCTTTATATTTCGCTGCACCTAACACAGACCATGGATTAGTTTGTAGGCTATTGTTACAAATGAAGCCTCATTATATTTATAATGTTCTTTGATACACAGATCAGTTTCAAAACACAGGGACAATCTTTATATTTTGTTTATCCAGTGTGATTTTCCTTACAGGTTTTATTTTAGTTATAGTTATAGTTATAGTTAATGATTTTTTATTTTAGTTATAGTTATAGTTATAGTTAGTATTATTATTTTTAGTTATAGTTATAGTTATAGTTAATGGATTTTTATTTTAGTTAATTTTAGTTACTACTTAGTTACAATAATTAAGTCTATAAGCAAAATTGTGCGTATTAATACGCTGTTTCACAATTTACTCAGAGCTATGAAAACCTTTGAAGCATGGGTACATTCAGCTTCATCAATACACGAGTTTCCAAAGTAACTGACAAATTTCACAATAAAAATTTCGCATTTTTCGTTCTCATTTATGTCGTATCGTCCATATTGCACTTCCTATTTTTATTTTTTGTATTAACGAAAATAAAGATGAATTTTCGTTAGTGTTATTTTCGTTATAGTTATAGTTATAGTTAATGATATTTTTTAGTTATAGTTATAGTTATCGTTAACGAAATCATTTTATTTTCGTTAACGAACATTTTCGTTATCGTTATCGTTAACGAAAATCACACTGTGTTTATCCAACAAGTAGGCTACAAGATGTACGCAATAATATAAAATATCGCTAATTATGGATCGGTTCCGTTGTTAAAAATTATGTTATTTCGAAGTGCATTCACATAATTTACAACTAAATATACTATTTTGTTCAGAAATGAGGGCTGAATCAATTGTTGTATTAGGCTACTTGATATGATATCTGAAACCAAACAAGAAATCCGGAGGGTGGTAACCACGCCCCCTTGTAGCCGACGTCGCACAAAAATCTCGGTAGCCTGAAGGTGAAAGATGGTCTATGAAATTGTAACCAAGTTTTCGGGAATGCCTAATATTGAATAAAAACATTATAGGCCTACATATCGAGGGGTTTAAGCCAGAAGGTCGTATCTACGATTTTTTGTAAAATGGACATTTTCACAGAAATGGAATCAACTGACTACAAAGCAGGTACTGCCAGAAGGCCGTAGCTATAAGGCTTCATTTAAGAGAGTTGGTTTGAAGATACAACCCAAATTATGGGTCACATTTATGCCATAAGGATGTAAAAATAGCAGTTTTCATGCCAGAAGGGTTGCATCTTGAAGAAGATACATCCATCTGGCAGTACGTGAAACCCATGCATTGCTTAGATACGTCTCTATGGCACAAATGAATTATTTTTAGGCAATTAAAATTAGCGTGAAAAAATGCTTATTTTACTTACTTTACTCTTCAAACAACTTAAACCACTTACTTACTTGCGTAGAAATTGGAGAGCGTAATATCATCTATGTTATTGTAAAGTTATTAGTTGTTTATACCATTTTGTAAGGGTGCGTTTTATGATTTTACACCAGAATATTGTATCTTCCAAAAAAAAAATTATTATCTTGGCCCATAATTATTAATAATTTGTGCTAGATTGTGCAGTATGACTCAGTGTTTCTTCAGATAGTTTTTGTTGGTGGTTATCTTGCAAATTACACAGAATTTATGATGTTTTCATCATAAAAAGTTTTCTCTTGCCAGAAGGTTGCATCTTGTCAAACTTTGACAAAATTCACCAAATTGTCACGTTATGTGTAAACAATACAATGCATACTTTAATGCATTTTGAAAAGGAGTCTTATTGCTCAGCATTTAGCTAGAAATAATTTTCATTGTTTAAATAAAAAAATGCTGAAAAAATTGTTAAAAAAAAATACTGTAACAAAATTTCCGTTTTCTTCGTTTATCTCGAAATGTCAAAAAACCTAGTTACTCCCTTCTGGCTTAAACCCCTCGATATAACTTTGGTTACAATATATATATATATATATATATATATATATATATATATATATATAGAACATTTATTACGAACTACATCCGGATACTAAGAATCATCATTTACGAATATCTATAGAACATAAATAGGGTAGAGTGGGGGCAAAACGCCCCCTTTAACACTAGAAGGACGGCTCTTTTCTACCACCTAAAAGGACGGAATGGGTCATTTTTGACCCATACAGTTTCATTGATAGAAATCATGTATTTTTAAGGATAATTCTTCTGCAGCGGAAAATTCCGCCCCAGAAGTAATATTTTTTAAATAATTCCGCGACAGAAGACCTTTGCGCATGCGCAACCTTCGGCGCATGCGCACTGTTCAAACTGCGTTACTTCTATCAATTGGCGTAGTGAGGGTCGGTTATGGTGAGATTAGGCGTTGTGAGGGTCGGTTAGGGTCAGTATTAGTCGTCATTAGATAAAATGCTAAACACCTTCCGCCGCAGAAGTAATTTCTTCATGCGCTGCGTGGCGGAAAAAGGACGGAATGAGTCATTTTTGACCCATACAGTTTCATTGATAGAAAACATGTATTTTTAAGGATAATTCTTCTGCAGCGGAAAATTCCGCCCCAGAAGTAATATTTTTGATATAATTCCGCGACAGAAGACCTTTGCGCATGCGCAACCTTCGGCGCATGCGCACTGTCCAAACTGCGTTACTTCTATCAATTGGCGTAGTGAGGGTCGGTTATGGTGAGATTAGGCGTTGTGAGGGTCGGTTAGGGTCAGTATTAGTCGTCAGTAGATAAAATGCTAAACACCTTCCGCCGCAGAAGTAATTTCTTCATGCGCTGCGTGGCGGAATATTCCGGTATCTGAGACAGAGGCATCACTATCATTGTCTCACCGATTTCTTGAACCAAACGAAGGGCTTGGTTTGCTGTATGCATATAATCGTACATGACAACTCATTTTAGCGCAGGTATTGATAACCCTCAGATATAGCTGTTTTATATCAATTGTGTTTGAAACAATAAACAAAACTGTTTACAAATGGCGGGAAGAACGTGAGTTTTGCAATGCCGTCATAAATAAGTAAGGTTTATATAAGATAGACACTAGAAAAATAGGCATTTGCAGTAATAGTTTCATGGGTCAAAAATGACCCCAATCCGTCCTTCTAGGTATTCGCTGTTCTAACTCCTATACCTGACCAGCTATTAATAAGATTTTTCTTCTATGCCTTTGCGACCACAATGCCATAGATATCATAAAATATTTTCCTTTAATGTTTACTGGGTGCTACATGGCACGCTCGCAAAGTGCGCTATGGGTCAAAAATGACCCATGCCGTCCTTCTAGTGTTAACGGTGTTTGCTAAATTACAACGTGAGTAACAGCATTTTAAGCATGAAATTATTGCAAGATCTTGTACTGAATGTCCCAAGTAAAGTAAAATTATGTCCGATAAAATTCCCCAAAAGATTACATTAAAAATAATAAAATACAGAATGCTTCAAAGGGGGCGTTTTGCCCCTCACCTGGGGCAAAACGCCCCCCGTGATCTGACCCCCGCTACCTGAAAAGTCGATGCACATAATCAACTGCTATCACTGCATTGATGCAACAATAACTATAAGAAGTGAAGATCTCTAGAATTTGTTAAAAAAGATGTCATAAAAAATAATTAAATAAAAAATACGCTTTGCTCCAGGTGACTCTGAGGTGAGGGGGGCGTTTTGCCCCATGTCAGCATTTTCCATAAGGGGGCGTTTTGCCCCGCTTGGTGCTACCTTGTGAGATTGCCCATATAATAAAAAATTGATATGTTAAAGCCCCATTTATTGTGCACAGTAATTCGATATAGGGTATACTTTAAACCTATATTTTTATTATTGGCTATGTCTAGCATTTTGGCACCATTAATGATACAGAATTGGCGGCTGACTCTTATAAGGAAACACGAAAAAATCAATTTTTCTAAAATAAAAATAAGCAAACCATCTAAAGATAAATAACTGACGATTATCTCATTAGGGTACAACTAAGAAACCCCAGAACATTCAAAAATGTCATTACATGGCACAGAGGGGACAGGGCCGGGAGGGGGCGGTTTTCCCCGCGGGGGCGTTTTGCCCCACTCTACCCTAATCTTTCGGTCACGTACGGTATTCAAGACTTGGGGAAACGCAAGGCGGGGTGATGACATCTCTCCTGGGACCCTATTAATTATAAAATCTACCTAAGCATATGACGAAATGTCTGCAAGAGACGTGACATGATGTAAATGTTTTATTAATTACATCCGATTGTCTATCTATTTACTAAATATATTATTCTTAGCTGTTCGTATCCTATGGGTTTATGTGGTGTGACTGAGCGCTAATTTTAATCCCTACAGTAGGTTCTCTTTTGCAGAAGATGTATATTTTAGGTCAAATGGATTGTAATATATAAATCTCTGAAACCTTGTAATAGGCCTAATATATGAATGCATAGGCCTATATGAACTTTTGAAGTTTGTAAAACTTTGAAATAATAAATGCAATACTTTTGATATTTGTTTTTTATATGGAAGACCTTTAAAACCTTGAAATATATATATTTTGAAACACTGGATTGGACTATTTATTGACGTTAATAGCAAGTCATCCGAAACAAAACCAATGACATGTTCGCCGCCTCCAGAAAGGGTCCGATGCCAGAAGCCAAAGAGCTACACCAGTTGCTTCACTGAGTACCTCTCCTAGTGTCCACATAACAGAAACGATGGCTTTGGATGATCCCCAACCATCTCCGCTACAGATAATTGTTATTAATAACTTCTATCGCGCCTGTTAATATCCAGAAGATCAGTCCATTACACATTGAGGCAGCCTATGGTGGGTAAGCAATTTGAAAGAGCTAAGTTTTCAATTGAGGTTGAACCGACATGAGCAACTCAGCAGAACGAACAGAAATACATTTAGGGAGAGAGTTCCGATATCTAGGTCCTGTAGAAGAAAAAGCTAATTCACCAAGAACCGTTCTTATATTAAGTAGGCCTATGACCAGAGAACGATTATACAAATAATTTGTTGAATAGGCCTAATGATAAGTCTGGGGATGAGAACTGATTTTCAGTAGGCCTATTGTGGCTGGTCAGAGTTCAGAGTTTTATATGCAGTGTGCCCCAAACCAATCCTACAGTTGAATTCATTGTACCTGCCATACGCTCAACCAACCCATTGGCCTGAGGATGATAACATTAACTAAATCTGGAGCTACTTGAGCGATAATCATCAACTCATGCGATTACTCAACTCCAGATTTAAACGATGGATAGAGACGTTATCGTTCGCTGTGACGGAAGCCACTCCAAAAAGAATACATTCATGGAGCAACAACACATAGACTTCCTCCTTCCTCCTACGAAGCGAATGAGACCTGCCCAAGAAGTTACTAATGTTGCATCAGTGACTCATCCTTGAAATAATCAACTCTTCCCTTGCGAAGCTGAGGCAGCTGAGCCGCCTATCATATCGTCACCCTTCTGCCGGATTTTCAGCGCCTCAACAGAGCGCACGCTGATTCGCCGTAAGGAACCGTAGGCCTACTAATTGCGACGTCTGAATCACCATTATCTGTGGGCAAATAGGATTGTCATAATTAATTAAAATAATGCGCATTGTTAGTCAACATCTCGTAATCGGCATTTTCACATGAACGTAACTTTATTATGGTGACGGTTGTGTCCGATCACCATCAAGTTTAACAGTGATGGTGAGAGTGTCATCACCACTTTTGGCCCCGTGATGAAATATTTGTTGCGACAAAGTCATGACAGCGTTATTTTTGGTTTGATGCAGGGTCAAGCAAGGACAATTATTAACGGCTGTGTATTCGTATATATTTAGCTATCGCAATGCTGATAGAAGCACTTATGTTAGCTTATTTACTTACAGTAGGTCTATTGTTGCAAATAAACATGTAAGCCTACTTTGTTATCAGCGAATGGCATTTAAATGGCGGACAATTTGGACAAAGCTGACTAAATTCGTAAATAAAGGAAGCGGAGGTGATAGGAATGAGGGGAGGGGAAAGAAGGAAAAGAGAGAATGGGAAGGGGAAGGGAAGGGGAGGGAGGAGGGAGGAGGGAATGGTCACCATCACGTTGTGGGGCAAAGTTATTTCCTTGCATTTTCATCAGATATTTCACCAAAAAGGCCTCCTTGTATCAGTAAGTTCAGCATTACAGCATTACGCTGATAATAGGGCGTCGACGATCGAAGACGCCCGTAGAAGTTAATGTCGTTTATTGCAGTCACAAACAGTGTACATCAATGGTGACAACAAACTGAACACTGGACAGTTCTATCTGACTCTTGTCTGAACGCCTAAGTATTAAGACAGCGGCTATATATACAATGCAGAAACTTGCCAGAAAGAAGTCAGCTGGGCTAGACTGTCGATTCAGTCAGGATGGCCGAGATTCGTATGGTAATCAGGAATTCTGGCCCACTCATACTTATCTCTGTTTTGTCCAATCTGTATCTCTGTCCCTATCTGTCCTTGTCTGCTTCCGTCTGTCTGTTGGCACTCAGTGTTCAGCGGCCTGGAATTCCACTCTACGGCTGGAGTGTACTAGTCTGCGACTGAGTGTACTAATGATGATCTGGTGCCAGAGAAGTCAACCCTACATAATTATGCATGTTTATGTATGTATGAATATATGTATTTTCTTATGTATGTATGTATATATATATGTATGTGCGTATGTATGTATGTGTGTGTGTGCAGAGGCGCGTTTACCAGTAGGCGAATTAGGCGCGCGCCTAGGGCCCCCAAATCTTGAAGGGGCCCCCAAACGAATGAAAATATTTTTTCAATAATAAAAAAATAACATTTTAAAATTTAGATTATTTTAAATATATTTGTTTATATTTTGTACAGCTTGACATTCACATAATTTCATAAAAAGTAATTATTATTGTAATTGTTAAAGTATATTTTGTCTAATTTATAATTGCTTTGTTCATATGGGCAGCAATTGGGCTAATAGTTCATTTTTGTGTAAAATAACATCAAACTTATTACCAACAAGCCGAAACCAGCGTCTGCTGCAGTATAGGCCTACGTGTGGAACCCTTTAGTCTGATAATTCCGTCATTTATAGTGTTTAAAACTTTTATTAGTATTGATAACCAGTAAGTAATAGTAATCGAAAGTTTAGTAGTATTAAATATTGATTACCATCTGACGCAATCAAACGTTGCTAATATTCAGGAGCTGCAAAACGAAAGAAGATGGCTCTAATGACAATATTTTGGAATTAATTGCAATCAATCAAGCAATCAATCAATCAATCAATTTTCGTTTATCAAAATAAGTTGACAACAACGCAATAAATGTAATAAATGCTGCAAAGAATAAATTCCACCAGCAAATTTCTGCAGGATCAAAGGCTATGTTTGTCAAATTTGAATTATTTAATTATTTAATTATTTAACAATTTTGCTCAAAACGTCAGAGAAAATTTCTTCAAAATAGAGACGGAGGCAAAACTTAAACTTGGCATTGAAAGCGATTATGACATTGCATACGAAGACGAACAGCCGCAGAAAACGTCAGCGAAAACGAAGCCTACTTTGTTTTTCGACAAAATTGTGAAGAATGACTTCATATTGAGAGGACGAGAAAAAGTCATTGTTGGTACCTTAAACGTCGTGTGTGATAAAAACGGCTTCAAAAAACGGGTCCAGTGGCGCGTTGGATAACATCTGGCGAAGAGTGCGAGGTACTGAGTTCGAGCCCCGTTAGGGCGGATTTGCTTTGTAGGCTGCTATTAGCGCCGTTGTATTACAAGCTGTCTGTTCTGTTAGTAGTTAACTAGTTAAGATTGTTTCAATTGCATAACATGTAAAATGTATTTGGCGCAGTGCGTTTGTCAGGCGCTAAATTAAAGAAAAGATATTATTATTATTATTATTATTATTATTATTATTATTATACAGCAGCGCGTGAAGCCGATTAGTTTCCAATTATTATTATTATTATTATTATTATGTAGTGTCATTTCAGCAGAGCTCAGAGATCGGTGGCAGTGTCCCTGAGAGGCAGATGGCGTTCCCCCGTTGAAGAGCCACTGAGATCCGCTGGAATAGGTATGATGACTCCATTGGATCATGGGTTGCGTCACTTGTCCGTCTTCCCAACTCAGAAACGAACTGTAGTCCCTCTCTGCTCCAAGCGCCGCCAGTTTCTAAGGCGACCGCTACAAACTCGTGGGTGGTAGTGATGGTGGAATATTTGACCCTCTTGGAGACAACCGCGCGTTCGGCGGCTTCCCCAGCTCCAGTAGATGTATGGCCAAGATGAGACGTGGCGTAGGTGTCGGGGAACTGTCACATCCCATGCAAGACATCGTCCACGTGACCAATTATTATTTATTATTATTGTTATTATTATTATTATTATTATTATATTATATTATTATTATTATTATTATTATTATTATTATTATTATTATTATTATTATTATTATTATTATTATTATTATTATTATTATTATTATTATTATTATTATTATTATTATTATTATTATTATTATTCAAGTTCATCCGTAGGTTTTTGTAAAATGATAGGCTAAACACCACCAGAGTTTTAGACTTCGAATTTCAGAAGGGCCCCAAAAATGTTTGCGCCTATGGCCCCGTTTTCTGTAAACGCGCCTCTGTGTGTGTGTTTGAATGCATAAGCTTAGTTAATATTTCTAAGCATGTGTGTATACTTATCCTTGTGTCTATGTATGTATGTATTCATGTATATTTGCATGTAGGCCTATATTAGTATGTATGTGTATGCTCCTGAACTTTATATAGCGCAAATCACATACATGCCATATGTATCTCATATTTATTACCTATACACATACAGAGAGGGGAGAGAGACAGAGAGACAGAGACAGAGTCAGATATATATATATATATATATATATATATATATATATATATATATATAGAGAGAGAGAGAGAGAGAGAGAGAGAGAGAGAGAGAGAGAGAGAGAGAGGCAGAGAGAGTGAGACAGACAGACAGACAGACAGGACACAGTTCTATCTGACTCTGACAGACACGGACACAAACACAGACACAAACACAGACACACAGAGACAGAGACTCAGAGACAGAGATACAGAGACAGAGAGACAATGAGGCTTATTTATTGCAGCTGGCATAAAAGAGATACGGATGTCGTGTGTACCACCTACGACACATTTATAATAATAAGGTAAAGCAGCCGTAAACACGAAAGTAGCCATTATGATATCAGAAGTAGTCCTAAACCGACCTAATGCCATTTCGACAAACAGACATCAGAATAGATGCAGGGTTGGGCCACACATAATAGTTACTCAGTACAATCAACCTTTCGTATAATTGCTGAGTAATGCTGCACAAGTCTATAGTCGCTCTTTACATCAATAGAAGTTGCTAATTACATCAATTAGGCTACTCGGTCTTTAGATCAATTAGATACGCTTGTGGCTCGCGGGCAGCCGGCTATCGTCTGCCAGCCCAAGTTTTGCCTTGTAATTAATGCTCTACGTCTGCATATAGACGTCTTCATAGCAGGATATGCGCTGAAAGGTGTGCAAAGCTCAATACGACTTTTGATCATCATCATCATCATCATCATCATCATCATCATCATCATCATCATCATCATTATCATCATCATCATCATCATCATCATCATCATCATCATCATCATCATCATCATCATCATCATCAACACCATCATCATCATCATCACCACCACCACCATCGCGATCCATGGGCCAAATGCCCTTAGTTGTCGAATGGGTGCATCATGATCACTGTCTTGTTTCCACAATCAATCCCGTGTTGCCGTTCTCCAGCTGTTCAGCTGTGCAGAGCTTCTTTGCACCAGTCCCTGATATTATCCGTTTCATATTGTCCAATGTTACCCTGTTAAGTCTTGTCTTCCTCGTTGCCCAGTTCCGTCTATTATTCCTATTATCACATCTTTATTTTCTATTCTCTATTCTACATAATTTATATGCTCAAATAGACTCAATTTCGTCTAATTTTTAGTTGCATTTGATCGTCCGTCATATTCAGTGTTTTTGGACCTCCTCATTTTTCAAATTCATTGTCCAGTTCAAGTGCCTTTATGTCCGTTGTGCTATCATTGTCCTATGTTAGTAGATTGCATACCTAGTGTACACACATTTCTTTAGAAGCATTAACTCTAAACTAAATGAAGTCCAAACTCTTCTCCAGCAACTAGTCGTATTAGGTTAATTCTGATCTCTTTGCAACGGTGCATACTCCAAATGAGGCAACATCTAGCAATGCTCTACGCAGGAATCTTCTTCAACAGATGATTCAAGAGAATCAAGACGAAAACGCACCCGAAATTCAATCATTTCATTTTTTTGTACTTGGAGGCTTACAGCATAGCCTAATCTTAAAGCACTTTGTGCTTCTCGATGTACGTCCAGTTGTCGACTGGAGAATGACAAAACAACTGCAAGAATACTCAGCACTCGCGAATAGCTGCTAAGGGAA
>JACEVL010004016.1:5000-10000 GCA_020284085.1 Aporrectodea caliginosa
CCTTACCTATGAGCTGAGATATTAAAAAATGCTTTGGGGTAAAAAATTACCCCTCTTTGTCCTCCGTGTATCGTAAAATGTCTTCGTCCTGCGAAGGTTAACGACATCTTATAAGTAACAAAGGCCGTTGACGTAAAGAATTATTTGATCATAAATTCATAATAAGAGGGGATCACGTGATTCACGATTTGTTGCGTTTATTATATTTATAGAGCTATTTGTAAATATTCTCTGGGCGACACGACGCCACCTAGCGGTCTCGGTTTACTCGACACTGATGGCTTAATTTGGATTTCGTTCGGAGGCGTAGAATCGAGTGAAGACCAACGGAAAAGAAATTTCCTGTATTTTGCTTTGCTGGTAAATTACTACGGAAGACCAAAAGAAGAGGATAAATGTGATATGCCCGAATTATATTAAAAATTGGACACATTAGACGATTGCTTAGAAAACCTTTTTTCGACACCTTTAACATGTTGACCACCGATGCTATAATTACAGGTATGATGGACGGTTACCTCAGATAAATAACCGTGGCTGACGTTCAGAAAACTGATGTAAACACTACACGAAAATGAACTGAAATGCATAAAAACGTTAAGACGTCAACGGCCTT
Source organism: Aporrectodea caliginosa (assembly GCA_020284085.1). NCBI lineage: Eukaryota > Metazoa > Annelida > Clitellata > Crassiclitellata > Lumbricidae > Aporrectodea > Aporrectodea caliginosa. The sequence goes on from JACEVL010004016.1 coordinate 5,617, forward strand.
TGTAGCTAAAAGATGTCGTTAAACATGGGATAAAACAAAAAAATAAAACTGACAGATGTCACAAAACAATACGGGACCATTGTAGATACAAAATGTCGCTTGCAACTGAATTTAAAAATGCACAATGTAACTATTGTAATTCATTAATTTTATTATTAATAAATATGCTCTCTTATTACACTTTAAAACATTTTTAACCGGTCCTACAAATGTTAACACTCATCCCTCTACAGTCGTATTAGGGCTGTGCCAGTCTCAAACCTAAATTAAAGAGGAGGGCGACATTATCTTAGCTGAAAAGCTAAGATAATGTCATATAATAACAAGCCAAACCGATAGAGTACAAGCCAAACCGATAGAGTACAAGCGAAGCCGATAGAGTACAAGCCATGCCGATAGAGTACAAGCCAAACCGATAGAGTACAAGCCAAATCGATATAGTACAAGCCAAACCGATAGAGTACAAGCCATGCCGATAGAGTACAAGCCAAACCGATAGAGTACAAGCCAAACCAATAGAGTACAAGCCAGACCGATAGAGTACAAGCAAAACCGATAGGGTACAAGCCAAACCGATAGAGTACAAGCCAGAGCGATAGAGTACAAGCCAAACCGATAGAGTACAAGCCAAACCGATAGAGTACAAGACAAACCGATAGAGTACAAGCCAAACCGATAATGTACAAGCCAAACCGATAGAGTACAAGCCAAACCAATAGAGTACAAGCCAAACCGATAGAGGACAAGTCAAACCGATAGAGTACAAGCCATGCCGATAGAGTACAAGCCAAACCGATAGAGTACAAGCCAAACCGATAGAGTACAAGCCAAACCGATAGAGTACAAGCCAAACCAATAGAGTACAAGCCAAACCGATAGAGTACAAGCAAAACCGATAGAGTACAAGCCAAAAACCGATAGAGTACCAGCCAAACCGATAGAGTACAAGCCAAACCGATAGAGTACAGGCCAAAGCGATAGAGTACAAGCCAAACCGATAGAGTACAAGCCAAACCGATAAAGTACAGGCCAAACCGATAGAGTACAGGCCAAACCGATAGAGTACAAGCCAAACCGATAAAGTACAAGCCAAACCGATAGAGTACAAGCCAAACCGATAGAGTACAGGCCAAACCGATAGAGTACAAGCCAAACCGATAGAGTACAAGCCAAACCGATAGAGTACAAGCCAAACCGATAATGTACAAGCCAAACCGATAGAGTACAGGCCAAACCGATAGAGTACAAGCCAAACCGATAGAGTACAAGCCAAACCGATAGAGTACAAGCCAAACCCATAGAGTACAAGCCAAACCGATAGAGTACAAGCCAAACCGATAGAGTACAAGCCAAACCGATAGAGTACAAGCCAAACCGATAGAGTACAAGCGAAGCCGATAGAGTACAAGCCAAACCGATAGAGTACAAGCCAAACCGATAGAGTACAAGCCAAATCGATATAGTACAAGCCAAACCGATAGAGTACACAAGCCAAGCCATGCCGATAGAGTACAAGCCAAACCGATAGAGTACAAGCCAAACCAATAGAGTACAAGCCAAACCGATAGAGTACAAGCAAAACCGATAGGGTACAAGCCAAACCGATAGAGTACAAGCCAAGAGCGATAGAGTACAAGCCAAACCGATAATGTACAAGCCAAACCGATAGAGTACAAGCCAAACCAATAGAGTACAAGCCAAACCGATAGAGTACAAGCAAAACCGATAGAGTACAAGCAAACCGATAGAGTACAAGCAAACCGATAGAGTACAAGTCAAACCGATAGAGTACAAGCCAAACCGATAGAGTACAAGCCAAGCCGATAGAGTACAAGCCAAACCGATAATGTACAAGTCAAACCGATAGAGTACAAGCCAAACCAATAGAGTACAAGCCAAACCGATAGAGTACAAGCAAATCCGATAGAGAACAAGTCAAACCGATAGAGTACAAGCCAAACCAATAGAGTACAAGCCAAACCAATAGAGTACAAGCCAAGCCGATAGAGCTCTCAATTCATTTTTTGTGGCCATATAGGCTCTTTTAGTAATTCTTTTCTCATCAATCGTAAACTTATTTACAATTATATTTACTGAGCATCACAAGTCTTCTTTCATTATCCACTCATCATCATCATCATCATCATCAGGATCCATGGGCCGAAATTACGTTACAATACAGTGTCTCACTTCATATACATTCAACACTTCCTGGAAATATGGCGCCTGAACATAGTCGTTTATTAATTACCTATCGTATCCAATCCTTATATTGCATCGGTTGACACCATTTTAAAGGTGTCTAAGGTAATAATAATAATATCTTTTCTTTATTAAGCGCCTGACAAACGCACTGCGCTGTACATTTACATGTTATGCAATTTAAATCTTAACTACTAACAGAACAGACAGCCTGCAATACAACGGCGCTAATAGCAACCTACAAAGCATGTCCACCCTACGGGGCTCGAACTCGGTACCTCTCGGTCTCTGTGCCAGATGTTATCCAATGCGCCACGGGCCCCCTGTTACCAATCGGTAATTCTGTCCGTCAACCAAAGTTCAGAAAAAAATCGACGTCACTGTCCCTTCCTCTTTCATTCTCTCGCAAACAGTTAAAGAACTACATCTCATCCTTCCATTCACCCACCCACTCACCCACCAGCCCACCCGCCGTTGTATTGCATGGTTTATGGATAGAAGATTAGCAGTTTCAGTGTAACGACACAGATGATTGTAAGTAAGAAGTAAGAATGTGCTTTATTAAACGCAAGCAAACGCTCAGCGTTTTACATACAAAGTCAGAAATGATTGGCGTCGCCCTCCTGTTTCACCAGGCTTGGGACTGGCACTACGTTGTGCAGTGGCGGAGTGACGCCCTCAATGATTCTGAGGCTTCTAAGTTTTATAATTTTATGAAGGATTTGCTCAAGCTTCCTAGACAGTGACCGACAGAACATGCAAATTTATTCTCAACGGTATCCCATCTTTATATAGCATCTGTAGTTTAATTTTAAAGGTGTCTAAATGGGAACTCTCTCTGTCTCCTCGGCTATCTTGTTCCATACTTATATAGATTTTGTTGATACCGTTGAAAAGGTGTCTAAGGTAGGCAGACTTAAATCTCTCACCATTCACCCTTATCCAATGTTCAGAACAAACAGACGCCATTGTCCCTTCTTCCTTCCATCCATCGAACACATTTATTGAGCGCCAATTTGCGTTTAATGAATAGTATCACTGGAACAGCTATCATCTGGAACGATATTGCTTTCTCGTTGGAGCATCAACCTAACTAATTTGTCTAACAAAAAGCACCCATCCATCCTTCCATTCACGCACCCACCCACTCACCCACCAACCCACCCGCTCTCTCATCTACCCACCCATCCATACCTCCGTTCAAACCTCCCTCCGTCCATCCATCCATCCACCCATCTATCCACAAACCAACCAACCCACCCGTTCATCCACACACCCATTCATCAACCAACCCATCCATCCATCCACCCATCCATCCATCCATCCATCCATGGTACAAAGTCCTCAGACAGGATATTCCCTTCCTTTGTTCTTTCGTAGTAATTTACCTTCAAAGCAAAAAACCGTTGGACTTCACATCTGCTCTCCTGTGGACCACTGTAACTCGCTTTTCATGGGTCTTCCTAAGGTGCGCCTCTCCCCTTCCAGATAGTCTTAAACGCTGCTACCAACACGCCATCTCGCGAATGATAGGCTGATTGGACATTTGGGAGGGTTGCGGGACGCGATCCCGCTACTTACTGCTTTTCACGCCACTGATGTTGCCACATACAAACAAATATACTTGTTTGTCTCTTGCAGGGAGTCCTCACTCAACCCAACCTCGCGTTGTTGTCATCCACGTTATAAACAACTGTCGAAGAATGTTGTAATGAGACAAATGATGAGTCATTAAGTAGGAACGAGAAAAATAATCACTTATTGTTTCCCTTATATAAAGAACGCTTAAACCGTTTTAAAGGTGTCTAACTACGCGCTAGGAAAACGGATACCATGACTTACATAAAATCTTTTATTTAGCAACAAAGGCCGTTGACGTCTTTAAAGTCTTTGATGCATTTCAGTTCATTTTCGTGTAGTGTTTTCATCAGTTTTATGTCTCTTTTTTCCGTATATTGTTTGCCAACATTTTAAAAGGTGTCTCAAGAGAACTGTCTATCCTATCACCTACTGTTTCCATTTCTGATATCGAATCGATTTATTACATTTAAACACATACGGTCGAAACATCACTTGATGAGAATTTGCGTTCCATTTATATATAGCATTGGTTGTTCATATTTAAAAGGTGTCTAATGACAGCGTTCAATCTATCCAACTGTGGTGGCCAATTCTAATATAA
>JACEVL010004016.1:15000-26141 GCA_020284085.1 Aporrectodea caliginosa
ACATTAAACTGGGCTGTAAATTTGGTCGGGCAATTGGAGGGTAGGGGAGACTGGGGATGAAAGTAACGTGGGTTGAATGGAAGTTTGGCAAGGGCGTTTAACGGTGGATCCGGTTCACTGTATGTGGCTATTTGGCACATAACGCATATAGACTACTGATACAGGTAGTAGGGGGTGAATGGCAACACTCCGGCACGAAGAGCAAAAGATCAGCATGGACGCGGGATCCCTCTACGCTCCCAATGGTTGACTCAGCCTTTTCATTCGCTAAGTGGTGTAAAATGAGCAGTAGGTCAGATGGGCGCCTTGCACGGCTGCCATACAGTTAAATTCGACTCCTGTAAACTTGTAATCACGAGTTCATACTGTGACTTGTAATCAAACTGTCAGTTTGAATTAATAATAAACACGTATAATAATAATAATAATAATAATAATAATATAATAATAATAATAATAATAATAATAATAATAATAATAATAATAATAATAATAATAATAATAATAATAATAATAATAATAATAATAATAATAACAATAATAATAATAAATTGTGTCACTACTTTCGTTCCCAATATCGTAACAACATGTCCGTGCTCATGTTACAACTTACCCCGTTACTAGGGTAACTTGTAACAACCGGGCGATGCTAATTATTTTGATGGTTTCGGATATTTTTGATAAAGAAACCATTCAATACTTTTCCATTACATAGATAACATGTTAGGCCATAGTTCGATGCAAAAAGATTACAAATATTTTTGTTATAAATTCACAAAGAGATGTGAAATTCGAAATTTGTTAATTTAGTTCTTTGTCTCCCGACCAGTCTGTTGTAGCGTAACAATATATTACACTTGTTTGAATTTATTTGATTGATGATGATGATGATGATGATGATGATGATGATGATGATGATGATGATGATGATGATGATGATGATGATGATGATGATGAGTGTGTACCACCACTACTAAATCCACCCCGCAGAATGGCTCAGGTTCAGTTTTCAGCTGTTTCTTCTCGCCCGCTATGTATGCATGTATGCATGTATTGATGCGTGTATGCATATAGGCCTATGTCTTTTTGTATGTTTGTGTGTGTATCTATGTATGTATGCATGTGTGAATGTATGTAGTATGCGTATGCATGCGTGTACGCATATATGCCTATGTGGCGTTTACGACCTGTCGAATGCTGCCTGTCATAAAATCTCAGTAGAATGGCACCTGATTATCGTATTTCAGAAGTATTTCACTGCACAGCAAACGATTCACGACAGACCGTCAAAGAGCGCTCTGTGACGGCCTGTGCTAGCTGTGAGCTAATTAGCGTCACTTCGGAGTTGCGACACCCCGTATCCCCTCTGCCTCTTCTTCCTTCTATCAATTGCTAAAGAACATCCGCCTGGCCTGGGGCGGGAGCGGGATTACCTGTGAGTAGAAATTCAAGGGACGCTATATAAATTTCAACTGATTCATTTTTCTAGTTTACTGACTTTGGTCAAGTGTATCATAACGCCTCGATAAAAACTACACTATACAAGCAGCAATGCAATCATGATAATATGCTTCCACTCGCAACCACGAGTTTGAGGCATTTATACAGTACAGTGCCTGGTCTGAATGATACCTCACAAAAAGCATTAACTCCAGGAACACATTCAAAACACATAACTACATGCATTCATACAGACAGACAGGCACACACGAACATACCTACTTACCTACATAAAACTTACGTAAGTAAATACATAATAATTATACATAAACATATGCACATACATGTACATGTACATGCATGCACAAAATTTATACATATTCAAAATATATTTGTCATCAAATTCTCCGCCCCTCTCTGCCACTCGTCAAAGCGTCCTCTCAGATCCTCTGACCGGCTTGTCCTTTTTTTCCCCGTGTTAGGACCACAATGGCTCAATACAGGTCCTATGTGTGCATAGGTCCCGCTCTATGGAATGGACTTCCTCCTTCTCTACGCTCTACAATCCTCTCTGGAAGCATCTCTACCTCTTTCTCTCACCTTAAGACCTTCCTTTTCTCTCGGAGAACCTCGCACTGGGAGTGCTTCTAAAAGGCCTATGCTATGAGAAGCGCTTTATAAATGATCAAATACAATACAATACAAACAGGTACATGCAAACATACATATATACATACGTACGTGCATACATACATACATACATACATACATACATACATACATACACACATACATACATACATACATACATACATACATACATACATACATACATACATACATACATACATACATACATACATACATACATACATACATACATTTATATTTACATTTTTATATATAGATTCATGCATACACGGGGTCAGAGGCGTACGGAGCTGAAATGCCGCCAGGGGCGGCAGCCCAGAATGCCGCCCTTTGCGACTTAATTTTGGACATGCTATTTTCTCTATGAGATTGCAGTTTTCATGACTTTCGTCGATCTTATTACATAATATAGCCTACGAATACAATTTTATTTTATGAAGTTGATGGCCTGTCAGTGTCAGGATTTATCACCTTTCACTGCATTTTAAAATTATCCGTTTAGCCATAGGCTACATTTTGAACTTATTGAAATCTACTATTATTAGATAACAAAACATTTTATTGCATGAGTTGCGACTGTCGCTGACTCGCCGCTTCAGTTGCGAAGGTAGAATAAGTAAAATATCGGCGCATGGCTGCAGCACCACCTACTTGTGTTTTTTTTAATTTTCACTGCGCTTCAGCTCCAAACTTTCAGTGTTTTCAAAACTCAGACCTTCTTAGTTCAGCCTCTAACTCATTTTCATTCGTAATGAATGAATGAATGCATATTGCGAGAGTCTGTAGTTAATAGGCCTACCAGAGAACCGAGAGGACCTAGTAATTAGCAAAGTTATTATCTGGTTAGTTACAGTTAAAAAATAATATAGTGCGAACCAAACGGAACCATCAAATGGAAATTAATGAATTAAAGACATACACCAATTATTATTTACGAAAAATAATAATATTTTAGATTTTTATGAATTTGTTGATGTCATAATTCGCGGAAGCAGCGTACAGTAATTATTGTGTCCTTTATATAAACGGCAAGACACAGTGCTGCTGCGCTGCATTCTTCAAAGATTATTAAAACACTAAAATTACCGAGGAATCGAACTTCCCAGAAGCACCAAATGGGTCATTTTGACCACACATAGCTTATAAATGCAAAGTCAATTACAAATCCAATGAAATTTTCAAACCTTATTAACTTAAATTACATAAGCATAGACAAGTGCAATAAGCAAGTTGGAATGAATAATAGGAGATCCTCTCCTCTCTCCAGATCTCCTATCTTCTCACCAGCTCTTCTATCTTCTTGCCAGATCTACTCTGCTCTCACTGAGTCTACTATCCACTCACCAGATCTCCTATCCTTTCACCAGATTTCCCATCCTCTCACCATATCTCACCCTATCTTCTCACCAGATCTCCTATCCTCTCAAAAGATCTCTCCTCTCACCAGATCTTCTATCTTCACACCAGTTCTTCTATCTTATCACCAGATATTCTTTCCTCTCACCAGATCTCCTCTCCTCTCACCAGATCTCTTCTCTCAGCAGATCTCTCTCTTCTCTCCTGATCTCCTCTCCTCTCACCAAATCATCCTTCTCGCCTGATCTCCTATCCTCTCGTTTAATCTGCTCTCCTCTCACCAGATCTATTACCCTCCCACCAGATCTCTCCTCTGACCAGATCTTCTTTCCTCTCATCATCTCTCCTCTCCGCTCATATAAGGTTAGCATTTGAGGCTGATCGCTGATTGGTAGAAGTGGTGTTAAGAGCTCTTGCCGCCACCTAAATTTGTCACTCGTTGCCGAGACGTCCTGGAGGTTAGACCTGTACCGATGGATTACCTAGGAGTCGAGCCGAGTCGTCCAAGAGATTATGAGTCCCCGTAGAATAGATAAGGAATTGAGAAACACTTGCGTTAGTCTCTTCCTAAGAGCCAAATAGTGCGCTATAGAAGTTTAAAGTAGAAACGAGTACGGTTGGAATAATATTGGATTGTTTGAATTGCGAGGAAATGTGAACTCGTAACGTGATTTTATCGTCTCCGCTTATTCGCTGGATTATCTCTGTCGTCGTCTCCGCTTATTCGCTGGATTATCTTTCGTCTTCGTAACCTATATTTGCCGTGGATTATTAATCATGTCCTTTGTTCCAAAGATGGGTAAATAATCATCTTTCTTTACTTTGAATTGATTGTAATTGCAAGTCACTGCCAGTAGAAACTGCATAGGATTAAGTTAAATATTTTACTTGAATTGTTGTATATAATTGAGACTGTTTGTTGCATAATTTTTAATAATAATTTCTAACTATGTCTCGTGAATCTGTACATTCATTGGAGGAAGGTGAGCAAGGTGATATCCGACCTCTTTCACCAGAGTTGCTTCGAGCCTCTATTCTTGAACGCGTGTTGGAAAGTATAGAAAAGGTGGATAGCAGACTAAGTGACGTCACTGCTGGACAAAATAATTTAACTGATGGACAAAATAAATTAAATGACGGACAGTCTGACATAAGACAAAGACTAGGAGACCTGTTTGAAGGGCAGTCTGAATTGTCTAGAAACCAGTCCGAATTGTCTAGATCCCATTTTGAATTGTCTAGAACTCAATCTGAAATACAAAGAGATCAGAGAAGTCTGTTGAATAGAATAGAAGTCCTAGAAGAAGATAGAAAAGTAAGTAAGGAAGTGAGTACCACTACGAACCCTGACTTTTCGGAACCTCAACCGAAAGTTGCCGAACTCCCTTCCGCCGCAGCCTTACCCTTGGAAACCTTCGTCAAGAAACCCATAATAGCAGAATCGGATGGATTTGAACCCGAGACGCTAGGCCCACGCCGGAGCACTAGATTAAAGGATCGGCCACAGCCTGATTACCGTTTCCCTGTGAAACCTGGATTTAGAAAGGAAACTGGTGCCAGACCTAAAGACTACTCTGCATTATCGAACATCAACAGAACTCAAATCTCACTTCAAAACGTTACCACTCCTTTACATAAACCGCCTGTAGTAGCGCACAGTCGGGGAGGAGATGGCGGACATCACATTGGCGACGCTGGATGGAAAATGTTTGATGTTCGATCTGTAGACGTAGATTCAGAAGATGGAGAAGTCAGTGAAGCTAGATTTCTAAGCGAAACTGACATACAGAGATCTAAATTAAGATTTGAACGAGATGTAGATGTAGAATCTTTGCATGGCTCTGTACATCATGAAATTGATAATCTAGAACAAGATAAATTGAGAATAATGAATAACAATGGCAGGGAAATGCAATTACAAAGGGATTTTGGGGTTGAAAATTTGGAAAATGAGAAATTTGCCAGAGGAATGGATTCCCAATTATTCGGTAGAGGGCTCCAAAATCAAACCAATTTGAGTGATGCTAATCGACCCAATGCATCGCCTTTGCCTCATTCTGCCTCTGAATCTCGACGTCAACCCGGGATTACTGAATCAAATTTGGATTACGAATCGAGAATACAATTTCGTCGACCCACTTCTGTTCCACTCGACGCTCAATCGCTCAGAAATCCTTTCGAATCGGAAATTTCGTCGCAAAGGAATATGCCTGATCGCGATCTTCTACGAATGTCACATGCCTCCGTCGTTCATTCACATGCCTCCGCCTCCGTCCTTAATCCTCACGTCTCTGAAGAAACGAATCGAAGACAACCAATTTCGCATTCCTTCGCTCAACCGGATAATTTCTTAACCAGCCTGCCTCTTAATCGCTACGAAGCACCGCCGAGGATCGACAGGATGATGTTACCTTCGCACGCATCCAATTTTCCTGATCCATACAGAATTCCAGAAACTTATCCTTCAATTGCTAGATGGCCTACCTATGCCTATGATTTCAACCAGAGAACATGCTTAGGAGCTCAGCCATATGGATTTGAAAGAAAACTTGAACCTTGGAGTTTACCCTCTGAGCCAACCAGAATAATTCGAAGCGAAGAAATGACAATAAAAGAGCAGAAATCGTCGTCCATTGAAACCAAGGCCTACACTTCTTCTCCGCAGCAACCGAAGATTTCAGTGGCAACTCAGACGAATATACCCACAACTGCAACTGCTACCACGGCTGAAATTAATCTCGCACCTGATCCGCCTAGACCTCCACCTGTGTCTACGAAGAATTCGGATACGAAAACTACATCTTTTCCTCTCGCCTCCTCATCGTTGTCAGCTTCTTCACCTGAGAAATCAAGGAGCACAATTAAATTGGAAAAATTCAGTGGAAAAGAACAATTGGAGCCATTTATTCGGAAATTTAAAATAGCCAGTCGAAATAACCTATGGACAGAATCTGAGAAATTAAATCATCTATTTTGTTCCTTGTCTGGGCAAGCCGAGCAAATTTTATGGGATAAAGATGCTGAATTGTTCACCACCTCTGATGAATTGATTGAAAGACTTAGATCTCGCTTTGGCAATGCTGAACAAACCGCATTGTTTCAAACTCAACTGGACAATCGCAGACAAAAAGAATCCGAGGATATGGGAACAGTGGCTCAGGACATTAGACGCCTTGTTTCTTTAGCCTATCCAGGTCCATCCTCAATTCACCTGGAAACATTAGCAACACGTGCCTTCTTGAACGCTCTCTATGATCAATCTTTAGCCTTACGAGTCCGTGAATTAGAGCCTTCTTCTTTGGACAGTGCCTTTAAACTTGCAACTCGTTTGGAAGCCTACAGGAAAGCAGCGCTAGATAAACCTGGAAATATGAATCGTCATCCCGCAAGAATTCAGACGATCAAAGAAAAGGATGAATTTGCGAGAGCTGTCCTACAACGCCTCGATCGCTTGGAGAAAGACGCGAAAGCACGGATACCGCCGCTGATACCAGGAATTCCTCCCTATTATCCGCCTGTCTGTCCTCCCTATCCTCCCCCTCCTCAATGGAACGGAAACCAAGGGAACTGGAACGTGAACAGAGGAAGACAAAGGACTCAACCTGCTTTTAATCAGAGACGCCGATGCTTCATTTGTTCCTCTGGAACGCATCTCCAGAAAGATTGCCCAAACCGAGAAACACCACCTGTCGACTCGTCGCCCAACCAGAGTGCAGATGAACCTGTGACGTCATGTTCCAGTTTAGTAAGTGACAATCCATACATAAAGATTTTGATTGATGATTACCCGGTGCACGCTATGGTTGATTCAGGTTCGCAAATGTCTTTGATACCATATAATATGATTTGTCCGACAGATCTGAAACCGTCAAAACAAATTGTCATAGCCGCAAACGGATCCAAAATTTCGATAGAGGGCGAGGTTTTGCTTCCATGTAAACTCGGAGACTTTGAATTTGAAGTAAGATGCCTTGTGTCGAAACAATTGGATGATTTTATTCTGGGATTATCGTGGTTGAAAGGAGTAGGAGCTACTTGGGACTTTGGAGCAAGACAAATTTGGATCAAAGATAAACCGTACCCAGTTGATAGACTGCCGCCTCCAACAAGCTGTCGAAGGATCTCCATCTCACGTGACAAAGAAATTCCTTCATCCTCTGGATATAAAAAACTCTACGCCGCCTACCAGACAACCCATTCCTCTTTCGTCAATCTCGCCTCCCGCCATTAATGAAGCCGTTGGTGACTGTCCAACATTCTTCGATCGTTTGCTTCTGTTATTTAACTTGTGTCTGATATGTGATTTGTCTTAATTGTTTATGCTTAGATAGTGACCTCAAATGACCCTGATTTGGATTTGAACCTGCCTCTGGTAACTGATACTGAAATTGTTGACCAGCCACAACTGATAGATCGTCCCAGACGTATTATTCGTCCACCTGTAAGATTTGGTTTTGATGATTAGTAATTCATTGCTATAGTATTGTCTGTTTTATTGTGTTAGTTGGGGAATTGTTCGAGACTTTACTGCTTAAATTTGGATTGTAGTTTTGCATTGTATTGTATAATGTTGCATTGAGTATTACTAGAGACTTGTTAGATTAGCAGTGTATATTGTTTGATGCTGTGTATGTTAGCTAGCCATTTGCCATGTTAAGATGTTGAGATATTTGTGTATTAAGATTTAGAGATTTCCCAGATGTATAGGAACTGGCTGAAGGTTCTTACTTACAGAAAATTCTGCCGAACCTAGTCGACATAATTTTCTTCCCCTGGCCGGTGAGAGTGTAATGATCTATAAAATCATTACTAGAGGCTATTTTTAGAATTGCTTGTGTCTGTCCCCTGAGACCTCTAGCGGTAGGAACGTGGCGAGCCGATGAAACGATGGTGTCGTGCTTGGCCTCGGTAGTTTCGCCGTTGATAGCATTATTATTGAAATTTTCCTTCAGCCACTGATCACGCGCTAGGCACGCTCTGATACAGCAGCAGAACCACTGACTCATCCCCTACGTCATCGACTTTCTGTCTTATTTCGTGTCCATATAAGGTTAGCATTTGAGGCTGATCGCTGATTGGTAGAAGTGGTGTTAAGAGCTCTTGCCGCCACCTAAATTTGTCACTCGTTGCCGAGACGTCCTGGAGGTTAGACCTGTACCGATGGATTACCTAGGAGTCGAGCCGAGTCGTCCAAGAGATTAGTTCTTTTTGAGTCCCCGTAGAATAGATAAGGAATTGAGAAACACTTGCGTTAGTCTCTTCCTAAGAGCCAAATAGTGCGCTATAGAAGTTTAAAGTAGAAACGAGTACGGTTGGAATAATATTGTCGATTGTTTGAATTGCGAGGAAATGTGAACTCGTAACGTGATTTTATCGTCTCCGCTTATTCGCTGGATTATCTCTGTCGTCGTCTCCGCCTATTCGCTGGATTATATTTCGTCTTCGTAACCTATATTTGCCGTGGATTATTAATCATGTCCTTTGTTCCAAAGATGGGTAAATAATCATCTTTCTTTACTTTGAATTGATTGTAATTGCAAGTCACTGCCAGTAGAAACTGCATAGGATTAAGTTAAATATTTTACTTGAATTGTTGTATATAATTGAGACTGTTTGTTGCATAATTTTTAATAATAATTTCTAACTATGTCTCGTGAATCTGTACATTCATTGGAGGAAGGTGAGCAAGGTGATATCCGACCTCTTTCACCAGAGTTGCTTCGAGCCTCTATTCTTGAACGCGTGTTGGAAAGTATAGAAAAGGTGGATAGCAGACTAAGTGACGTCACTGCTGGACAAAATAATTTAACTGATGGACAAAATAAATTAAATGACGGACAGTCTGACATAAGACAAAGACTAGGAGACCTGTTTGAAGGGCAGTCTGAATTGTCTAGAAACCAGTCCGAATTGTCTAGATCCCATTTTGAATTGTCTAGAACTCAATCTGAAATACAAAGAGATCAGAGAAGTCTGTTGAATAGAATAGAAGTCCTAGAAGAAGATAGAAAAGTAAGTAAGGAAGTGAGTACCACTACGAACCCTGACTTTTCGGAACCTCAACCGAAAGTTGCCGAACTCCCTTCCGCCGCAGCCTTACCCTTGGAAACCTTCGTCAAGAAACCCATAATAGCAGAATCGGATGGATTTGAACCCGAGACGCTAGGCCCACGCCGGAGCACTAGATTAAAGGATCGGCCACAGCCTGATTACCGTTTCCCTGTGAAACCTGGATTTAGAAAGGAAACTGGTGCCAGACCTAAAGACTACTCTGCATTATCGAACATCAACAGAACTCAAATCTCACTTCAAAACGTTACCACTCCTTTACATAAACCGCCTGTAGTAGCGCACAGTCGGGGAGGAGATGGCGAACATCACAACTCCTCTCACCAGGTGTCTTCTCCTCTCACCAGATTCTCCCTCCTCTCATCAAATCATCCTTCTTCTCGTCAGATCTTTTCTTCTCTCACTTTATCTCCTCTCCTCTCACCAGATCTCTCCTCTCACCAGATCTTATTTCCTCTCATCAGATCTCCTCTCCTCTCCTCAGATCTCCTCTTCTCTCACCAGATCTCCTCTCCCCAGATCTTCTTTGCTCTCACCTAATCTTCTCTCCTCTCCCCAGATCTCCTATCCTCTCACCAGATCTCCTATCCTCTCACCTGATCTCCTATCCTCTCGCCAGATCTTCTAATCTCTCACCATAACTCTCCTGTAGCCATATATCTTCTCCTCTCACCAGATCTACTATTGTTTCACCAGACCTCCTCTCGCCAGATCTCCTCTTCTCTCACCAGATCTCTTCTCTCGCCAGATCTCCTATCCTTTTACCAGATCTTCTATTCTCTGACCAGATCTCCTATCCGTTCACCTGATCTTCTCTCCTCTCGCCAGATCTCCTATCCTCTCACCAGACCTCTCCACTCGCCAGATCTCTTCTCTCATCAGATCTCATATCCTCTCATCAGATCTCCTCTCCTCTCACCATATCTTCTATCTTCTCACATTTGATTATGTAATCAGCTGTGATCTACTGTATAATATTATTGAATAGACTAGATAAGAAATGCGTAGCCTGACATGCAAGTACTAATACAGGGGTCAGATTGACCCCCTCGGTGCTTATAGGTAGAACAGCAAAAATCTCAGAAATTGTGAATCTCCCCAAGTTCAAATTTTGGCACAGGGTATACCCTACGAAGTTAGGAGAAGTCATGAAATTACAGGACCCGGGCTATATCTGGGGCCGAGGTGCGTTCCGGTGGTGTAGGGTTATGTTCGATGCCTTGCAGCCGGAGGGTTGCGGGTTCGAATCCACCTCAAGCCACCGCGTAGGGACCCTGGGCAAGTCCTGCACTCGCAATTGCTCATGCGCTTCGGCGTGAAACTCCGACTCAGTGTACGCGCTGTAGTCGGGAGCGCCTCTGAGTAGAAATCTTGGAAGGGGCGCTATATAAATATCTGAAATGAATGAATGAATGAAAAATCGAAAAGGGGTCAAATTGACCCTTTCGGTACTTCTAGTGAACAGTAATAACCGTTATTTCGCTGAACAATGACGGTTGAAACACGGCTTACTGTGCGCAGTAGAAGTTTCACTTTTAATCACAATAAAAACCAAGTTAAGCGATGCATTTTATTTACTTAATTATTTGGATTATGGATAATAATATAATATGCTCATTTTTAGT
>JACEVL010004017.1:0-11166 GCA_020284085.1 Aporrectodea caliginosa
GTGTTACAGGTTTAGCGTTAACATCAGTGACATCAACAGTTTTACTGACATGAGATTGTGTTACAGGTTTAGTTGAGTTAACCTTAGTAATACCGTAATAAATGAGTAGCATTTAAGTAATGAATTGACGTCTTGAAAAAGGTGTGTAAATCTTGACAAAACCTATTATTAATAGACGTACATGACTACATGTGCAGCACCAAGAACAGACGTCCTTAATAGGAGACGTGGCTGTATTTGGATTATAGGGACAGGAAAATTACAAGCCGTGACACCGTCTTAAGATAATGAATCGGTGTAAATATAATACGCTATTATAAAGCTCTCAACGCTATTTAGTTTGAAATGTTCTTTTCATCGTCGTAGTTAACTCTGCTGTTACTCCTACTTTTGCAGTATTGTATTGTATTACATGTATAAATTTATGTAACGATCTTCAGCCCATGGAGTCATTTAAGATTGGATTGAAATCGTTATTTCATCGTTTCTCAATTACAGATGACATAATTAGCCTACAGTTTAAAAAACTATCGTCTTTCAACTGACTGACCAAGCAATTAAGGTCCTTATATAATTATAAGAAGGGCCTTAAAAGAGGTGTCTAAAATTAGCGGTTGATTTGGTTAGCAATTCTTGTAACCCTAACTTGTTGATTTGATGTATAATTAGCCTGCAGTTTTAAGGACATCCAACGGCAATGATTGCGCCTGACGTTGACAATTAAAGCCTGAAACCCAGAATAATAACTTTAATATTGATTAAATTAACTGATATCTATAATTTTTGTCAATCGGTAGGAAATCGCAACTGAATTAAACTGAGTTCGAGCTTTTATTCATGCAATTTTTATGATTTTTATGATCCGAAATCGGAAAATCTTAAAAACAAAAAGCAAAAAAACCGGAAGAAACAAAAAACAACTGTTGATCTTGAAAGACTTGGTTTTTCACATCTGCCGAAAACCTCTAAGTCTGGCAGAGAAATCACCGAATTGCTGTTTCAGAGAAATTGCCGAATATATTCTCTCATACTAAAAGTGCAATTGACTGTGTGAACTCTTGCTGTAAGAGACAAAGTTGAGTCCCTCGTAAACGACATAGAATGCTTATCGATCAAAGGAACATTTAACTTCTTACTTAGAGCAATTGTTCTTAGTCTATTAAAATGTTTGAAATATCTGACATTAGTTTGAACTATTGCATGAATAGACTAGAGAGGGTCGGTGAATTTTCATAATTGACGCAAGAGATAGTTCCAGAGTCGATGTGCAGTGTGGTATGTGGATCGGATTGAGATTTCAGACGAGCGGTTACTGTCGCACGAAGAATGGCGATGTTGGAGTCTATGCGGGTTGAGCGGGATGATTTGGCGGTAAAGAGCTTTCGTGGGATTTGAGTACTGCTAGGGAGTTGTAGGTTAGCCAAAGATCTTGGAAATGAATTCTTGCGGGAATCTTCAGCCAATGGAGTCATTAAAGTTAGTATCGATATCGAAAGCTTCTCATTTCTAAATTATTTCTGACAATTGCAGTTCAATATCGAGGAGCAATTTTCCAGGGACCGAATTTTAGTATTATTCCAAGGTTTAGCGTTGACTTACGAAATGAAAGTCCTTTGACGACTATTTATTATGTATACCATACAATGCAAACGAAAAATTATAAGTATTATATAGTCCAAGGAACATTACCCAACGACGCAATATTATTACTGTAGGATGAATCTTAAAAGAGGTGTATAAAATTAGAGGTTGATTTCGTCAGCCACTGTTGTAACGGAGAATCTCTCACACCCATTTTTATGTATTAGCGTGCAGTATTTAATGAAATACTGTGGCAACGAAGATGGCTGACGTTGACAACAATTATAATTTTAGGCATGTCACCATTCCAGACCAGAACAGATCAAATAAAACCAATACATTTCAAAGTAAACTTAAAAGACAACTTCAAAATTGGATTGATATAATTGTGTTATATACATGAATTAAAAGTGCCCCATTGCTAGTACTCTATTGTGTAAGTTCCAAGTCTAGAGAAAGGAGGGGTTACGCTAAATAATTATTATAGCAATCGGTTTTCCTCGTACACTATCGGTTTTCCTCTTACACTATCGGTTTTCCACTTACACTATCGGTTTTCCTCGTACACTATCGGTTTTCCTCTTACACTATCGGTTTTCCTCTTACACTATCGGTTTTCCACTTACACTATCGGTTTTCCACTTACACTATCGGTTTTCCTCTTACACTATCGGTTTTCCAATTACACTATCGGTTTTCCTCTTACACTATCGATTTGCCCCGAACACTATCGGTTTTCCTCTTACACTATCGGTTTTCCACTTACACTATCGGTTTTCCACTTACACTATCGGTTTTCCACTTACACTATCGGTTTTCCTCTTACACTATCGGTTTTCCACTTACACTATCGGTTTTCCACTTACACTATCGGTTTTCCACTTACACTATCGGTTTTCCTCTTACACTATCGGTTTTCCTCTTACAATATCGGTTTTCCACTTACACTATCGGTTTTCCACTTACACTATCGGTTTTCCTCTTACACTATCGGTTTTCCTCTTACACTATCGGTTTTCCTCTTACACTATCGGTTTTTCTCGTACACTATCGGTTTTCTTCTTACACTATCGGTTTTCTTCTTACACTATCGGTTTTACACTTACGATTTGCCCCGTACACTATACGTTTTCCTAATACACTATCGGTTTTCCTCGTACACTATCGATTTGCCCCGTACACTATACGTTTTCCTAATACACTATCGGTTTCCTCTTACACTATCGGTTTTCCTCTTACACTATCGTTTTCCTAGGTACACTATCGGTTTTCCACGTACACTATCGGTTTTCCTCTTACACTATCGGTTTTCTTCTTACACTATCGATTTGCCCCGAACACTATAGGTTTTCCTAATACACTATCGGTTTTCCTCTTACACTATCGGTTTTCTTCTTACACTATCGGTTTGCCCCGAACACTATAGGTTTTCCTAATACACTATCGGTTTTCCTCGTACACTATCGATTTGACCCGTACACTATCGGTTTTCCACTTACAGACTTACACTTATCGGTTTTCCTCTTACACTATCGGTTTTCCACTTACACTTACACTTATCGGTTTTCCTCTTACACTATCGGTTTTCCTCTTACACTATCGGTTTTCCTCTTACACTATCGGTTTTCCTCGTACACTATCGGTTCTCCTCTTACACTATCGATTTGCCCCGAACACTATCGGTTTTCCTGTTACACTATCGGTTTCCCTCTTACACTATCGGTTTCCCTCTTACACTATCGGTTTTCCTCGTACACTATCGGTTTTCCTCTTACAGTATCGATTTGCCCCGAACACTATCGGTTTTCCTCTTACACTATCGGTTTCCCTCTTACGCTATCGGTTTCCCTCTTACACTATCGGTTTTTCCTCTTACACTATCGGTTTTCCTCGTACACTATCGGTTTTCCTCTTACACTATCGGTTTCCCTCTTATACTATCGGTTTTCCTCTTACACTATCGGTTTTCCTCTTACACTATCGGTTTTCCTCTTACACTATCGGTTTTCCTCTTACACTATCGGTTTTCCTCTTACGCTATCGGTTTTCCTCCTACACTATCGGTTTTCCTCTGACACTATCGGTTTGCATCGTACACTATCGGTTTTCCTCTTACACCATCGATTTGTCCCGTACACAATCGGTTTTCCTCGTACACTATCGATATTCCCATTTCACTATCGGTTTTCCTCTTACACTATCGGTTTTCATTTTACACTTACGGTTTTCCTCTTGCACTATCGGGTTTCCTCTTACACTATCGGTTTTCATTTTACACTATCGGTTTTCCTCTTACACTATCGGTTTTCATTTTACACTATCGGTTTTCCTCTTACACTATCGGTTTTCATTTTACACTATCGGTTTTCCTCTTACACTGTCGGTTTTTCATTTTACACTATCGGTTTTCCTCTTACACTATCGGTTTCCTCTTATACTATCGGGTTTCCTCTTACACTATCGGTTTTCATTTTACACTATCGGTTTTCCTCTTACACTATCGGTTTTCCTCTTACACTATTGGTTTTCCTCTTACACTATCGGTTTTCCTCTTACACTATCGGTTTGCCTCGTACACTATCGGTTTTCCTTTGACACTATCGGTTTTCCTCTTACACTATCGATTTGCCCCGTACACTATCGGTTTTCCCCGTACACTGTCGGTTTTCCTCGTACACTATCGGTTTTCCTTTGACACTATCGGTTTTCCTCTTACACTATTGATTTGCCCCGTACACTATCGGTTTTCCCCGTACACTGTCGGTTTTCCTCATTACACCATCGGTTTTCCTTTGACACTATCGGTTTCCTCTTACACTATCGATTTTCCCCGTACACTATTGGTTTTCCTCTGACACTATCGGTTTTCCTCTTACAGACTTACACTATCGGTTTTCCTCGTACACTATCGGTTTTCCTTTGACACTATCGGTTTTCCTCTTACACTATCGATTTGCCCCGTACACCATGTATGTTATTACCAAGTGTCGTTAAACTGCAACTAACCAATGAAATTGAGCTCCTCTACTACCTACCTTACGTGGATTTTCAGACAATGGAGTAATTCAAAATGGAATTCTTATTGTAAACTTCTTGTTTCTAAATTACAGCTGACATAATTTTACAGTTCTAAGTGAATGGTCCAATGCAAGTAACTGATGGATCCACAGTTTAACGGCAGCTTATGACAACATAGGCCAGTGCCGCCGACAAAGATTAGTTTTTGGCATATTACAGCTCTCAAGTAACTGAAGCAGCATTTGTTGAATTTATATACCAGTAGAATTAACCTTAAAGGAGGTGTCTAAAATCAACGGTTGATTACGTTAACCCTCGGGCTACCAAGGGGGGGTTGGTTGCCACCCCCTAGGTTTTTTTCATCTCAAACTTTTTCCGTATGGAATAAAAATTTGACCTTTTAGGTAGCTGTAGGGGTTCATTTACACACGTTTTGAGGTAAAATGTGAGATGATATCTCACACCGTTCAAAAGTTTTACCCAATATACCCGAGGCACCAGGGGGGTGGATACCACGCCCCCTAGATTTTCGACAATATCTTATCCGTCATTTAATATTAAGAGACACAAATTTTACCATTCTATAGAGGGAATGTGGGGCTACATTTCTATGGTCACCATTGCTATATTACAAGTTATGATATGTGAAACCAAACACGAAATCCAGGGGGTGGTAACCACCCCCCTTGGTAGTCCATGTCACAAAAAAAGCTTGGTAGCCCTAGGGTTAACCATTATGGCAACAGTGAATTACCCTTGTCCACTCAATTATTTCATGAATTAGCTCCCAGTATTAATTTTAGCGACATCTTATGACAACAAAGGCCTCTGACGTCGACACTAATCATTTTGAGCAGTTCTCACCGTTCTGTTGGCAGTAGATTAGATTAAATGGCAATAATACATCTCAAAAGTAAAACTTAAAAGACAACGAGAAATGGTAAACCCGTAATTCCATTATTGTAATCGTAATCTCGAAATTTCTATAGCGCCAAAAAGCGAAGTCGCAGTGAACAGCTTATTCACCGGCGCTTAGTCAAAACGTTAAACATTGTGGGGCGCGGTGGTGTATGGGTATGTTCGGGTTGCGGGTTGGAATCCACCTCCAAAGCCGCGTAGGGACCCTGGTCAAGTCCTTCACTTGCAATTGCTCATGCGCTTCGGCGTGAAACTCCAATTCAGTGTCCGCGCTGTAGTCGGGAGCGCATCTTGAAGGGGCGCTATAACAAATCCTCATACATACATACATATTATCGATTGCAGAGGAGGGGGATATCGCTCCCGGGTCAAGATCCAGAGTCATGGAAGAGTGATACGAATAATTGGGCAGTGTATTGCAATTTGATATACAGCAATGACAAACCTTAAAAGAGGTGTTCAAATCATCGGTCAACATCGTTGGCATTATCGTTACAGTGGTGCCTCACATAACCAACCATTTATAAGTGTCCAGTATTTAGCGACATCTTGTGGTGGCGACGATCGGTGACTTTGAAATTACTTTATGTTACAACACTATTTATTGGAAGTGTATTTGATTTTAACCCTAGGGCTACCAAGCTTTTTTTGTGACATGGACTACCAAGGGGGGTGGTTACCACCCCCTTGTATTTCGTGTTTGGTTTCACATATCATAACTTGTAATATAGCAATGGATTCAGCATTCATTTCTGCACAGAATGGTATATTTAGTTGTACATTATGTGAATGCACCTCGAAATTACATCACTTTTAACAACGGAACCCTTTAATTAGCAATATTGTATATTATTGCGTACATTTTGTACTTATTGGATAAACAAATATAAGATTATGTGTGTTTTGAAACTAATCTATGTATAAAAGATACACACAATCATCCCTACACATGTTTATATAGTATAAATGTACATCCATACATATATATCCATACATATATATCGGTTTACGTTGTAATGCTGTATTCAGCCATTTTCACACAGATTACGCGTATTATTATTTATTTTGATCACTTCCGGTATTCAAAAGACAAAGATGTAGGTATGCAAATGAATCCCTACATTCCCTCTAAAGAATGGTATCTTTGTTTCTCTTCCAGGAAGACAAATGAATACGCTACAGACAAAAAACTAAGGGGGAGTCCTTCCATTCAGCCATTTTCACGCATATTACGCGTATTATTATTTATTTTGAGCACTTCCGGTTGTCTCAGGTCAACTCAGTGACCATAGAAATGTAGCCCCACATTCCCTCTATAGAATGGTATAATTTGTGTCTCTTAATATTAAATGACGGATAAGATATAGTCTACCCCCCTGGTGCCTCGGGTATATTGGGTATAACTTTCGAACGGTTTGAGATATCATCTCACATTTTACCTCAAAACGTGTGTAAATGAACCCCCTACAGCTACCTAAAAGGTCAAATATTTATTCCATACGGAAAAAGTTTGAGATGAAAAAAACCTAGGGGGGTGGCAACCACCCCCTTGGTAGCCCGAGGGTTAATGAATCTAGTTGTAGTACCAGTCCCAATATAAATCCAGTTCATCGATGTGGTTCAGTGGTTTTCCTAGGTACACTATCGGTTTTCCTCTTACACTATCGGTTTCCTCTTACACTATCGGTTTTCCTAGGTACACTATCGGTTTTCCTCTTACACTATCGGTTTTCCTCTTACACTATCGGTTTTCCTAGGTACACTATCGGTTTTCCTAGGTACACTATCGATTTTCCTCTTACACTATCGGTTTTCCTAGGTACACTATCGGTTTTCCTCTTACACTATCGGTTTTCCTTGGTACACTATCGGTTTTCCTCTTACACTATCGGTTTTCCTAGGTACACTATCGGTTTTCCTCTTACACTATCGGTTTTCCTAGGTACACTATCGGCTTTCCTCTTACACTATCGGTTTTCCTAGGTACACTATCGGTTTTCCTCTTACACTATCGGTTTTCCTAGGTACACTATCGGTTTTCCTCTTACACTATCGGTTTTCCTCTTACACTATCGATTTGACCCGTACACTATCGATTTTCCTCTTACACTATCGGTTTTCCTCTTACACTATCGGTTTTCCTCTTACACTATCGGTTTTCCTCTTACACTATCGGTTTTCCTAGGTACACTATCGGTTTTCCTCTTACACTATCGGTTTTCCTCGTGCACTATCGATTTTCCCCTTACACTATCGGTTTTCCTCGTACACTATCGGTTTTCCTTTGACACTATCGGTTTTCCTCTTACACTATCGATTTGCTCCGTACACCATGTATGTTGTTACCAAGTGCCGTTAAATTGCAACTAGCCAATGAAATTCAGCTCCTCTACTACCTACCTTACGTGGATTTTCAGACAATGGAGTAATTCAAAATGGAATTCTTATTGTAAACTTCTAGTTTCTAAATTACAGCTGACATAATTTTACAGTTCTAAGTGAATGGTCCAATGCAAGTAACTGACGGATGGATGGATCCACAGTTTAACGGCAGCTTATGACAACATAGGCCAGTGCCGCCGACAAAGATTAGTTTTTGGCATATTACAGCTCTCAAGTAACTGACGCAGCGTTTGTTGAATTTATATACTAGTAGAATCAACCTTAAAGGAGGTGTCTAAAATCAACGGTTGATTACGTTAACCATTATGGCAACAGTGAATTGCCCGCGTCCACTCAATAATTTCATGGCTTAGCGCCCAGCATTTAGCGACATCTTATGACAACAAAGGCCTCTGACGTCGACACAAATCATTTTGAGCAGTTCTCACCTTTCTGTTGGCAGTAGATTAGATTAAATGGTAATAATACATCTCAAAAGTAGAACTTAAAAGACAACGAGAAATGGTAAACCCGTAATTCCATTATTGTAATCGTAATCTGGAAATTTCTATAGCGCCAAAAAGCGAAGTCGCAGTGAACAGCTTATTCACTGGCGCTTAGTCAAAACCCTAAACATTGTGGGGCACGGTGGTGTAAGAGTATGTTCGGGTTGCGGGTTCGAATCCACCTCAAGCAGCCGCGTAGGGACCCTGGGCAAGTCCTTCACTCGCAATTGCTCATGCGCTACGGCGTGAAACTCTAATTCAGTGTCCGCGCTGTAGTCGGGAGCGCATCTTGAACGGGCGCTATAACAAGTGCTCATACATACATATTATCGATTTCAGAGGAGGGGTAAATCGCTCCCAGGTCAAGACCCAGAGTCATTCGAGAGAGATACGAATATTTGGGCACTGTATTGCAATTTGATATAGAGTAATGACAAACCTTAAAAGAGGTGTTCAAATCATCGGTCAACATCGTTGGCATTAACGTTACAGTGGTGCCTCACATAACTAACCATTTATTTTGCGCATAAGTGTCGAGTATTTAGCGACATCTTGTGGTGGCGACGACCGGTGACTTTGAAATTACTTTATGTTACAACTATAATTAGAAGCGTATTTGATTTTAATGAATCTAGATGTAGTAGGTCTACCAGTCCCAAAATAAATCCAGTTCATCAATGTGGTTCAGTATATTCGTTCATTGAGAAAACAATCTGACAAAAAACGCAGAAGTCCTAACATGAGAGATTAAATTAAAGAAAAAAAGGTAACAGAGCAGACGACGTTGATGTTGGTATAAAGTGTTTCTGATAAAGGTGAATCCATAAAAATCTGTAATGTTTATAAAACCCGGTTTAAAAAAAACTGACGATTGAAAAGTAAAGATTTTCTCCCGATTTCAACTGAATAAAAGCAGCTTATCAAGCAAGAACAGCCTATCAAGATTAGTCTTTCAATATCAACCTTTCAACAGCTCTTTTTAACATCAGCCTATCAACATAAGGCTATCAATAATGCTCGATGAGCATTTATTGAACGATATGTAGTCCCTCTGGACTGACCTTATCTCTATTTCTTTTGACCAGTTACGCCAGCGCCTGAAACCTCTCTTTCCCGTAAAGAAACTGGCCCGGGTCTGGAGCGCCTCTGTTTTTGAGTTGCGCTATATCAATGCTCGATTACGATTACGATTAAGACTATAATAAATCCATGTCGTTAACTACCCATACAATTGCTTCGTGGATGTTGGAGAATTCATATACCAACACTGATACTCTTTAAAAAGGTGTGTAAAATTATTACGTCCGTGAACGTTCTGTTTACAGTGGCGCTCTCTGCATTCACACATTATTTTTATCCATTAGCGTCAAGTATTCGACGACATTTTGAGGCGGCGAGGAACGATAATTTCGAAATTACCTTACGACATTCAATCATGGTCAAGCTCAATAGAATTACGAAATTGTAATTGATTTATGCATAAGATAGGCCTAGCATTGATAGTGCTATGCAAACTCCATGAATCCAACTGGACTCTGTTAAAACCGTTCTCTTATAGGCTATATCTTAACAAAAGTGTTCAATGAGATACAGATTCATAACAGTAGTTTCAATTGATGAAGTTGAGACTCTCGCTACGATCGTCAGATATAAAATGTCGCATAATCAATGAATGACTTAACTGTTCACCCTTTGGAATTAATCTTAGTCTCATGGCTCGGTCGCAATATAAACGTCGAGTACAATACAATACAACACAACACAATACAAGTGGGGCGCGGTGGTGTAGGGGTATGTTCGGTGCCTTGCAGCTGGAGGGTTGCGGGTTCGAATCCACCTCAAAGTCGCCGCGTAGGGACCCTGGGCAAGTCCTTCACTCGCAATTGCTCATGCGCTTCGGCGTGAAACTCCGATTCAGCGTCCGCGCAGTACTAGTCGGGAGCGCCTCTGAATGGGCAATCTGGTAGGGGCGCTATAACAAGTGTTCAAATACAATACAATACAATAATAAATCCAAGTAGTCAACTATCCATACAATTGCTGCTTGGATATTGAGATTTCATATACCAAGACCGATACTCTTTAAAAAGGTGTGTAAAATTACGTCCGTGAACGTTCTGTTTACAGTGGCGCTCTCTGCATACACCCATTATTTTTATACATTTGCATCAAGTATTTGACGACATGTTGTAGCGACGTTGAACGATAATTTCGAAATTACCTTACAACATTCAATCATGGACAAGCTCAATAGATTTACGAAATTGCAATTGATTTCTGTATTAGATAGCATTGATAGTGCTATGCAAACTACATGAATCCAACTGGACTCTGTTAAAACTGTTCTCTTATAGGCTATATCTTAACAAAAGTGTTCAATGAGATACAGATTCATAACAGTAGTTTCAATTGATGAAGTTGAGACTCTCGCTACGATCGTCAGATATAAAATGTCGCATAATCAATGAATGACTTAACTGTTCACCCTTTGGAATTAATCTTAGTCTCATGGCTCGGTCGCAATATAAACGTGGAGTACAATACAATACAATACAACACAACACAATACAAGTGGGGCGCGGTGGTGTAGGGGTATGTTCTGGTGCCTTGCAGCTGGAGGGTTGCGGGTTCGAATCCACCTCAAAGCCGCCGCGTATGGACCCTGGGCAAGTCCTTCACTCGCAATTGCTCATGCGCTTCGGCGTGAAACTCCGATTCAGCGTACGCGCAGTAGTCGGGAGCGCCTCTGAATGGGAATCTG
>JACEVL010004018.1:0-12550 GCA_020284085.1 Aporrectodea caliginosa
AGAATAGTTTTATGCAGAAACGGCGCGACACAATTAACTCGTTGAGAAAAACGTCGTCTGTGTAAGTCGAAAGTTGATCAGACTCAATATGTGACGACTTCTAAGAAGAGACCAAGAATTGCGAGTAACAAAATAATGCAACAATACATTTCGTGTTACATTCGCATTCCTAGCTAGAAGTTTCCAAGTTCCCACTTTTATGCTTACTGCTAAAGTATTTGCCGTCCAAATAGCTTTGGCTGCTACTCTTCCAGTTACCCGTGTAGAGGAGAGCGGGGCAACAGCGGCCTGCGGGGCAAGAATAACCGGAAGCCTATCATAAAACATTTCGCATGCGTAGAGATTTAACTACGCCACGTTGAAAGACATTTATCGGCCGCTTCGAACGACATAAAATTTGTTAAATTTTCTTGCAAAACTCTATAAGAAAGTAAGGAATTTCTGATTTTCCTAATATTTGTATAAATCGGACTGGTTAGGAATAATTTAGGATAAAATCAATGTTTTTGAAACGAAATTTTTCGATAAGTTTCTGTTGCGAAGACATAACAAAGGCATAGATTGGGCATATTAGTTTCAATGAATTCGCAAGATGTCACTAGTAATTATTTAAAAATGTAATTGGTACAGCAACGGGGCAAGAGTAGCCGTGACAGTATGAGGCGTTTTAGTAAGGCAATCAGGAAGAAAGAAGACTGTATAAAATGCTATAAATGCAAGCGATGGAGCCACGAAAGCGGCACAGACTACACTGGGGGGAAATGTTTCGTTTGTGACTTTTGTCGATAACACCTCATGTTGCAAATATTTATAGGTCTAAGTTTGAAAGAATGTTCAACTGTTTTGTTTTGTTAATGTAACAAAAGTAATTGTTCATGTAGATCTGTGTTGTTTTCTTTGTAAGCTACTAATACTGGGGCAAGACTGGCCGTTCCTGCCACTCTTGCCCCACCGGTGGGGCAAGAGTGGCTTTTTAAAGGCCTGCATAAAATGTTTAATACCAAAGAATCAGATGTATTTTTTTGAAATAATTTGTATACCCTGCAGAGCCACTTCAATGGCCTATAACAGGGTATAGTCTGTTGTTTCAATATTTTCACCTGCTAGTAGATATTTAGATTAAATCCTTAAGGGGCCGCTCTTGCCCCGCGCTCCTCTATCTACATGTTAAATGTTGCACTTGGCGAGGGAATGAAGTACCTCATGACCTAGAAATCTCGTGGTCATGTTAAATCAAAAAATAAAATAATAATTAGGTGCCGTTCCAGACAAATTTAAAAAAAAAAAAAAATAAAAGAAAAACAAATAAACCATCTCCCAGCCCCATGAACGCCAATACTAATCTAATCTAATCTAATCTTAATCTTAATCCTAATCTAGTCTAATCCAATGACTCCTGTAACACCCTAACGATAAAACAAAACGCATCAAATAATAGTCGCCCCATGCAGTAGAGTATACACCCAGCCATCGCATCGGTGCACATTCCACTTAGGCTAAAGCGTAACGAGGCAATCGCTCTTGCCATTCAGCCACTGTGTCCCACAAAAATTTTTCCAACTCTAAAACAGTAAACCCCATCCTATTGTTTCAACTAGACTGAGCATCATGAATTGCGGCTTTCCATCTAAGTAGTACTTACCCGTTGACAAGTCTAGCAGGATCCGTGAAAACGCTACGTATGACGCCACCAATTCCTTCCTGTAATTTCTAGAAACAGTAAAGATACCAGCGTGACGTTAACAACGAAGTTTCTTCATCTGATCTACAGTTCTGGAAGTCGTAGACTCTTTGCAGTCAGTCCGACTGTAAGTCTGTCTTCGTAAGTCTTCACCAGACTACGCTACGACGGTGAGTTCAACAAGAGTCGTGGACAGAAACCTGAAGAGATGGAATTTTATCAGCGGACGTAACGACACATGTCAGTATATCCGTGCAGCTGTGAGACATATGTATGGTCTGAGGCCGCGCTGCGTCGTCTCCAATGGAAATGCCTCCTACATCGATGCAAGGCTGCGTGGATTCCATCGCCCGCTGCTAGTGCTGCCATCTGTCCGATGCTGCAAAGCACGCTCACATTCTCACCAATCCAGCATCGTCTGTTAATAAAAGGCAGGTTAGATCAGGTATTATATCGCCCTGCCTATTCGCACCAATCCAAAGATAAGGTATTATATGATATATCACCCTGCCTATTCACACCAATACAAAGATAAGGTATTATATCTCCCTGCCTATTCACACCAATCCAAAGATAAGGTATTATATCACCCTGCCTATTCACACCAATCCAAAGATAAGGCATTATATCACCCTGCCTATTCTCACCAATCCAAAGATACGGTATTATATCTCCCTGCCTATTCACACCAATCTAAAGATAAGGTATTATATCACCCTGCCTGTTCACACCAATCCAATGATAAGGTATTATATCACCCTGCCTATTCACACCAATCCAAAGATACGGTATTATATCTCCCTGCCTATTCACACCAATCTAAAGATAAGGTATTATATCACCTTGCCTATTCACACCAATCCAATGATAAGGTATTATATCACCCTGCCTATTCACACCAATCCAAAGATACGGTATTATATCTCCCTGCCTATTCACACCAATCTAAAGATAAG
The DNA here is from genome assembly GCA_020284085.1 of Aporrectodea caliginosa. Classification (NCBI taxonomy): domain Eukaryota; kingdom Metazoa; phylum Annelida; class Clitellata; order Crassiclitellata; family Lumbricidae; genus Aporrectodea; species Aporrectodea caliginosa. The sequence continues at coordinate 2,638 of JACEVL010004018.1, forward strand.
GTATTATATCACCCTGCCTGTTCACACCAATCCAATGATAAGGTATTATATCACCCTGCCTATTCACACCAATCCAAAGATACGGTATTATATCTCCCTGCCTATTCACACCAATCTAAAGATAAGGTATTATATCACCTTGCCTATTCACACCAATCCAATGATAAGGTATTATATCACCCTGCCTATTCACACCAATCCAAAGATACGGTATTATATCTCCCTGCCTATTCACACCAATCTAAAGATAAGGTATTATATCACCCTGCCTGTTCACACCAATCCAATGATAAGGTATTATATCACCCTGCCTATTCACACCAATCCAAAGATACGGTATTATATCTCCCTGCCTATTCACACCAATCTAAAGATAAGGTATTATATCACCTTGCCTATTCACACCAATCCAATGATAAGGTATTATATCACCCTGCCTATTCACACCAATCCAAAGATACGGTATTATATCTCCCTGCCTATTCACACCAATCTAAAGATAAGGTATTATATCACCCTGCCTATTCACACCAATCCAATGATAAGGTATTATATCACCCTGCCTATTCACACCAATCCAAAGATACGGTATTATATCTCCCTGCCTATTCACACCAATCTAAAGATAAGGTATTATATCACCTTGCCTATTCACACCAATCCAATGATAAGGTATTATATCACCCTGCCTATTCACACCAATCCAAAGATACGGTATTATATCTCCCTGCCTATTCACACCAATCTAAAGATAAGGTATTATATCACCCTGCCTATTCACACCAATCCAATGATAAGGTATTATATCACCCTGCCTATTCACACCAATCCAATGATAAGGTATTATATCACCCTGCCTATTCACACCAATCCAAAGATACGGTATTATATCTCCCTGCCTATTCACACCAATCTAAAGATAAGGTATTATATCACCTTGCCTATTCACACCAATCCAATGATAAGGTATTATATCACCCTGCCTATTCACACCAATCCAAAGATACGGTATTATATCTCCCTGCCTATTCACACCAATCTAAAGATAAGGTATTATATCACCTTGCCTATTATCACCAATCCAATGATAAGGTATTATATCACCCTGCCTATTCACACCAATCCAAAGATACGGTATTATATCTCCCTGCCTATTCACACCAATCTAAAGATAAGGTATTATATCACCTTGCCTATTCACACCAATCTAAAGATAAGGTATTATATCACCTTGCCTATTCACACCAATCCAAAGATAAGGTATTATATCACCCTGCCTATTCACACCAATCCAAAGATACGGTATTATATCTCCCTGCCTATTCACACCAATCTAAAGATAAGGTATTATATCACCTTGCCTATTCACACCAATCTAAAGATAAGGTATTATATCACCTTGCCTATTATCACCAATCCAGCAAGATACGAGGCGTTAGATAGGTATTATATCGCCCTGCCTATTCACACCAATCTAAAGATAAGGTATTATATCACCCTGCCTATTCACACCAATCCAAAGATAAGGTATTATATCACCCTGCCTATTCACACCAATCCAAAGATACGGTATTATATCTCCCTGCCTATTCACACCAATCTAAAGATAAGGTATTATATCACCTTGCCTATTCACACCAATCCAAAGATACGGTATTATATCTCCCTGCCTATTCACACCAATCTAAAGATAAGGTATTATATCACCTTGCCTATTATCACCAATCCACCCTGCCTATTATCACCAATCCAAAGATCGGTATTATATCTCCCTGCCTATTCACACCAATCTAAAGATAAGGTATTATATCACCTTGCCTATTATCACCAATCCAGGTATTATACGAGGCAGATAAGGTATTATATCGCCCTGCCTATTCACATCAATCTAAAGATAAGGCATTATATCACCCTGCCAATTCACACCAATCCAAAGATACGGTATTATATCTCCCTGCCTGTTCTCACCAATCCAGCATCATTAGTAAATAAAAGGCGGGCTAGACAAGGTATTATATCACCTTGCCATGCATTATCCTGTCCTATCGTCTGATTCCAAATTATCCTACGCAATCCTATCACATCATATCCCATCATATCCTACCTTTATCATATTTCATCCTCTCCTTTCTTATTCTATCCTATCTTATCTTATCGCATCCTACTTTATAAAAGTCCACCCTATCCTGTCTCATCCTATCTTACCTTATCTAATCCTATCCGATTCATCACTTCCTATCCAATTTTTACCCTATTAAATCCTATCCAATCTATCCTATTGCATCTTTTTCTATTCTAGCCTATCCTGTTCTATATTATCTTATCCTAACACGTGGTGGTGCAGCGGTATGTTGTGTACCATGTAACATGAGGGTCGCAGGTTCGTATCTACTTCAAGCCACTGCGTAGCGACCCTGGACAAGTTGCTCACCCACAACTGTCTGTTAGGAAGGCAACGGGAAACCACCTCACTCATCTCATCCCAGAGTGGCATAAATGTCAATGGACCTGCCTTAGAACAGAGAACTCATCATCAAGCTATCCTATCTGATCACATCCTCACCTCTATCCTATCCTATCCTATCCTATCCTATCCTATCCTATCCCTATCCTATCTATCCTATCCTATCCTATCCTATCCTATCCTACCTATCCTATCCTACCCTATTCAGGTTATCCTATCCTATCTATCCTATCTCATCCTATCCTATCCTATCCTATCCTACCCTATCCTAACTTATCCTACTAAATCCTACTATATATGTCTTGTCCTGTCCTCTCCTGTTTTATTCTGCTTTGCCGTGTCAAGTCATGCATACAGAAATCCGCTGCGGACACTTCGTCGATTGCATGTTGTTATCCATTAGGCTAATACTCCCTCTCTCGCGAGCATATTCAATAACGGAAGTGGACGCCAATGCACTTGATGGCCGTCCATAGCCTCGCAGCTACTACCTCATGCATTTTCATATCAGATGGCCAACTGCAAGCCAATAACTTCTATACTGTAACAGGGACGACAGCTTTTGCGACTGTTGATAATCCTGATAATCCAGATAATTATTTCAGTGGGGAGTTTTACCTGCACGACCCGTACTTACTTCTAGGATGTCATCTGCGCGTGTGTGATCAACACGACACGTAACAGAACATCGATGCACAGTCGTGAGTGATGGACTTGTTCAAGGTTCCTACATCACAGCAACCGTCTCAGGGGAGGAAGGTCGAATCCACACACTCCGTTTACAGGCGGAGCTATAAACAGTGGGTTACTGTGCCCTACGGATCACTTACATACGACTGAAGAGTGATGTGTTATGCTCTAGTGTTTAGTATCAACCTTGAAAGTGTGTGTGTGTAGAGAGAGAGAGAGAGAGAGAGAGAGAGAGAGAGAGAGAGAGAGAGAGAGAGAGAGAGAGAGAGACAGAGAGAGAGAGAGAGAGAGAGAGAGAGAGATTAGATTAGAGAGAGACAGACAGAGAGACAGAGAGATAGCACATAGAGAGAGACAGAGAGGAATGAGTATGAATTAGATAGGAGAGAGATTTAGACAGACAGACAGACAGAAGGACAGACATGGCAGAGGGAAGAGACAGACAGAGCTCAAATATAAGACAGAGACAGACAGAGACAGAGAGCGAGACAGAGAGAGAGAGAGACACAGAGAGAGACAGATAAATGAAAGTGAAAGAGAGAGAGAGAGAGAGAGAGAGAGAGAGAAATGAAAGTGAAAAAGAGAGAGATCGACAAAACGAAGGTGAAACATTTGTACAAAACAGAAAGTATAGCTTCATAAGTGGAAGAAAGAGATAAATCAGAAAAAAGGATGTAAGGAAAGGAAGGAAGGAAAGGAATTAAAGAAGGAAGAAAAGAAAAAAGAAGGAAGGATGGAGGAGGAAAAGTGCAAGGAAAAAGCGAAGATCGGAGAACTATGAGAAAGAAAAGAGGTGATCATTAGGTATATTGCGCTTCTGAGTAGATAATCTTGAAGGGGCGCTATATAAATCTCTGAAATGAATCTCTGAAAAAATGAATGAAATAGGCCTATTATACGCATCTTAGGCTACATGTGCGCCTATAATTATAAAGTGAACCATTTTCTTTTCCCGCCATCATGCCTAGCAGGCACTGATTTACTCGCCAATGGTATACGCGCCATATTCCATCTAATGATAACACGAATAATGGAGATCTAATTAGTTGTCCTAAAGCTCCTTTGTAAGAACCGACGCTGAAGCAGCACAGCTCCAAAGTAAAACATCTTTATTACGACGGCACAATTGCGGCATCTCACATAATATCAATGCAGGAAAAACAGTCGTCTCTCCGTCTGTAAGACGTTCTTTGTATAATATTCGGTCGTTAGTCATTTTCCGTCTCAATCAATGAACCATCAGAAGAATATTATTAAATCATTGCGATCCGAATCGCAAGCGAAATACTCGATTACAGAAGATTTATTGCCAGTATCCACGTATCTTGTATATATAATAAACATATATATAAACATATATATCTGATTTATATATGAATTATTTGAACATTTAGTAGCGTATATATCGTGTCTATCGTTCCACCTCTTCACGATTTCCTACCCTAATCCATCCAATATTCCTCCGCCTTTCTTATTCTCAACGTCTTAGCAGTTCCTCTGCCTCCTCTCTCTGGTCTCTCTCGCAACGGGACTCGGATTCCATCTCTGGACAACTTGTCTGACACGATGCAACGCTCGTGAATAAGTTGGTGCCCTGCTCTTAGTTTTCGAGTGGCGCTTTTGAAATTTGGGGTTTACGATTATGAATGATATGGAAGCTTCTCTGAAGCCGCAGTCACACGTTTGGGCAGCTGCACGTTTGTGCAATGGCCCATTGAACATGCGATTGCTATCTCTGCCTATCAGAGAACTGTATCTTTGCGCGGAGTTTTACTCGGTAGCCTACATGAAACAACTGACAAAATAATAATAATAATCTTTTTCTTTATTGAAGCGCCTGACAAACGCACTGCGCTGTACATTTAAATGTTATGCAATTGAAACAATTCACAAGAACACAAATGACAGAAGACATAAATCTTAACTACTAACGGAACAGACAGCCTGCAATACACGGCGCTAATAGCAGCCTACAAAGCATGTCCGCCCTACGGGTCTCAAACTCGGTACCTCTCGGTCTCTATGCCAGTGTGTTATCCAATGCGCTATCGGGGCCCCCAAGTGATATGTTAATACTAACTGCAATGCTGTATGCCCTTCTGTATATATATCCTCTGTCTTTGCATCTGCTGTTGCCTCTATCTTAATACTAAATAACACTAACTGCAATAGTTCAGGCAGTATTCCTACGTTTTTCGAGTATAGGCGTCCGTCTGTTTTTATCACTCTGCACCTCCTATTATCGCTCACCATCTGTCTGTATTACAGCCGACCGGAAATGAGCGAGTCCACGTCGTCCAGGCACCCGTATTATCACTCAGTGTCTCTGGCAACAGGAAACTGAAATTGATGAGATGTGTCTCACGCGCAAGAATATACACATACATACGTTTACATACCCAGAATACATAAACACATGCATACAAACATACACACATACATACATACATACATACACACATACACATATTAACAACATACACACATACACACATACACACATACACACATACACACATACACACATACACACATACACACACATACACACATACATACATACACACATATACATACATACATACATACATACATACATACATACATACATACATACATACATACATACATACATACATACAAAACACAGACCCAGAATAATAAACACATGCAGACAAACGGAAAGTGTGAGTCTTTTGAGAGTGTGACCTTCTGGAAACTTTTTCTTCTTCTTCCACTTCCTCCTCTCCATCTTCAAGATATTCCCCGGTGTCTTCGGTCTTTGCATTCTTTTTCGTATCACGTCTTCTTTGTGCCATTTAATTTTTCTCCTTCTTCGCATTTCTTCTGGTAAACGAGTGGCTTTCCCGACGTCTTGGGTCTCTGCATTCTCTTTCCTTTTAGGTGCGATGGCACACACACACACACACACACACGCAAACACACATATATATATGTAAAATATGCAAACATAGGCTATGTAGGAAATACATACATTATCGCCACAACCTATCACGACGATGGTATATATATATATATATATATATATATATATATATATGCATACATAAAAACCAACATTCAAACATATAATAAGAAATACATACATTAATTCCACAATCTAGGTGCGATGATATTACATATTAATGAGACAAAGAAGACGTGGAGATGCATGGGTTGGAGGTGATCTCCGACCCATCCCCACATCTTTCTTGTCCCATTTAATTTTTCTCCTTCTTCTCATTTTCTTCTCATAAACGAGCGGCTAAATGTATCGAATCCCGTATGATATGAAATTCGGTAACTCTCATTTGAGATCCGACGCATGACCTGTGAGATCTGACACCTAACAAGACAGAGGATCCGTCACTTAACTAGGGAGATACGTCACGATCGGATGTTAGGGGTGTTGGTCCATCATGGCAGAAAATAAAAAGACTTATATAGCTGCTATCCATACACTGGCTCAATAAGCATTGTTGAAAATGAACATGATTTCAGCAGAGTGAACATGATTTGTGCACCGATATTGAAGGTCTGGTCAATCAATCAATCAATCAATCAATCAATACTTTTTTTATTGATCACCATAATACAATCACATACAAACACAATCTAGACATTCATGTGCAGTGGCGTCAATAGGCAGACACAAAGGAACTTAAGGTTCCGCTAGGAGGATCACCCTAATTTCATCAATCATTAATCTAACAGTATATTTGTTTTTTTTATCATTTAACACAGTACGTCTTCAGACAATGCTCGTTATGGTGTCCATAGTTATTCTAACAGGAAGTAAACGAGTCTTCAAACAACAAATGCAATGTTAACTCGTATCATAAAAACAGAGCAATGCATGCACAAATCCATGTAGTAAATTTTAAACAGTTGCAGCCATAAGGCTGCAACTGTTTAAATGTCTATTTTCTCTCTTCATTTAGTTTCTATTGTTAGGCCGCCTATGCATCTGAAAACGTTGGGACCTTCGATGTGGTCTTTTAACGATCGCATATCTATTTAGGACTGAATTAGACTATAAAATCGCGTTGAATAAAGCGAAAAGAACTAAGGTCAAGTGAAAGTTGTATTATACAGTCATTCGCATATCTTGAAAAAATTGCTAATAAGCGTACATAGAAGTCTTATGGATTCATTTAATTTTTTTCAGAGATTTATATAGCGTTCCTTCAAGATTTATCTACTCAGGAGCGCTCCCGACCTACAAGTAACCCCCTGCTAAAGAGAACGGTCTTGAGGTTAGAGAAGAACGTGGTCGCGAGGGCTCGAGGCATTGGGCGTAGATCCACAGGGAGTCCATTGCAGATTGTAGGGCCAGCAACAGAAAAGGCACGGCGCTGCATAGTAGATGTCCGCGACCGGTGAACAAGAAGTTCAGCCTGCTTAGAGGAGCGGAGAGAACCACGGCGCTGGACGCTCAGGGTGGAGCAGCAGAGCTCCTGAAAGTAAACAGAAGCCACACCCGAGAGGCAGCACCAGACCAAGGCAGAGAGCCGGTAAGTGATCCGCTGTGGGAAAGGAAGGGAATGCATGTTTAATGGATGGAGTTTGGCATACCATTGCGCCTAGGTGGTTCCAGGTTGATTGGGCGTCTATACTATAGAAGAAGAAGAGAAGAAAGAACAGTCCCTTAAGCTGCAGAGGCAGCCATGTGTATGAAGCGTTAGTGACTTCATTTTCTTAGCCTCAGCATTTGAGGGCGGGTGACCAGTCCTCTCCCTCACTGTCTCATCTTCCCACCGACAGTGCACATGGTCAGTGTACTCATTATAGCCGACGTGGCTTATTAGACCATAAAAGGTTATAAAAATCCGTTGTAGGTTATGAAACGCAAACGGCTACCGATGTAGAGCCAGCCTTTGACAGTTTTGTGCTATATTGTATTGTATTGTATTGTATTTAAACACTTGTTATAGCGCCCCTACCAGATTTCCCATTCAGAGGCGCTCCCGACGCGACTGCGCGGACGCTGAGTCGGAGTTTCACGCCGAAGCGCATGAGCAATTGCAGTGAAGGACTTGCCCAGAGTCCCTACGCGGCGGCTTTTTGAGGTGGATTCGAACCCGCAGCCCTCCAGCTGTAAGGGGCCGTCCATAAAGTACGTCACGCTATTTTGACCATTTTACCCCCCTCCCCCTGTCACTTTAAAGCTGTCACAAAACTCGGACCCCCTAAAGTACGTCACACTTTCAACATAGAAATAATAATACTTCCGAAAGCAAGGCTAATAGGCCTACATAAACAAGGCTTCGCAACAGCATTATTACTAGCGCTCTCCTAGCGAGAGGAATCGTGAAAAACACATTCAGGAGATATGCATTTCATGCTATTTTGACATAAAACTAATTAAAATGTTTCACAAAATGTTTGAAAATTATTTTTAAAGCTATGAAATTCTACTAAAAAAAATAAAAAATAAATTATAAATAAAATAAAAATAAATAAATGTGTGACGTCACACACACATGGCCTGACCCCCCCTCCCCTGTCACAAACTGTCACACTTTCTTAAACCCTCCTCCCCCTGGAGCGACGACGTACTTTATGGACGGCCCCTAAGGCACCGAACATACCCCTATACCACCGCGCCCCAGTTGTATTGTGATGTGTTGTATTGTGTATTGTATTGTACTCCACGTTTATAATGCGACCGAGCACACCCGCAGGAAAGATCCGAGAAATTAATTCTGATAAACCGACCGACCGGGAAGCGAACCCGGGGCGCCGGCGCGGGAGAGCAGGTTACCAAACCCACTCGGCCACTCAGGATCCTTCGGTAACCGATGATATAAGCCTATAAATATAAATACAGATGAGCGCCCTCTGAACAGTTATTCTGAGAGAGGCGCTATATAAATCTTTAGATACAAAAATTGGACTTCTGTCGTCTGCTTTTATGCGAATGCCAATGTTCGTATATATTAGTAATCAGGTTGATAGGCCAGATTAAAGCCGTCGTGATTCTTATCAAACTAAAGTCGACTACTTTTTTTAGTCTTCGTTGCCTTCATAAGACTGAAGCGGTCATCACTCTGTAACTCCGCCACTGTTCGATTTCTGACAGTGCCAGTCCCAAGCCTGGATAAAGGAGGAGGGCGACGCTAATGGTCTTTGTTACCACACAGTGGTCGTTAAACAGTAAACAAACAATCACTCTGTAACTCCGTCAGTATACCCTATACCTGTGGTAGTGCCAGTCCCAAGCCTGGAGAAAGGAGGAGGGTGACGCTAATCATCTGTGTTATGAAACACTGTCGTTAAACAAGTAACCAACGCTCTGTGAATGCTGTTGACGCGTTGAAGATGGATCGTACGTCTGCATGCTGCGTCGACTCAGTTCTCAGTTCTTCATTGTACAAGACGTATACAGGACACAACACTGTCAAATGTCCCAATCATTCCTATTCTATTCTGTTCTATTTACGGACTTCTAAAGCGCATCTCACAGTACAGCCTAATCAGACGCGCTACAATTGCAAAGAACCCCTCGAAAACGAAGTCTTAAGAGAACGAGCAGAAACAGTAGTGCCCCTAGATAACATCACAGCACGAGTTATACCAGGAAGGCCATTTCACAGCAAAGGACCAACAGAGGCATAGACACAGCAGTCCGAGACCGAGGTACTAGAAGGTCATGACGGACTAAAGAGTGGAGAGGACCTCCAGAGGTAGCCGAGATAGGCCGTCTGATATGATCAGAGGTCGCGGGAGTTTGACCCAAAAAGTGTACAGGTAAGAAAG
>JACEVL010004019.1:0-11063 GCA_020284085.1 Aporrectodea caliginosa
CGAGAACTTGGGTATTATTAATAACCTAGGTTATGGTGCAATACGTAAAATCTAACCTAGGTTATGGGAGAATCACAGATTTTTATGTAGCGCTAGTGTAATGTTCCAAAGTATTTACTCCTCTTCTACTTTCAGCTAAGGCCCAGTGGAGTCATATATCGAACTCACCAATAATCCCGATGACCAATTGACCATGCTGCCCAGAAGCATACAGTTAGGGACCGTCCTGTAGTCGCTAAGGCGCTTTGTATGTATGCATGTATATGACCATTTATAGAGCACCTTACAAAGCCTCACGTAGGCCTTTTACAGGAGTCCATTATATCAGACTGACATGGGCTTGAGTTAGGGCATTAGCTTCACGCCATGCTGGTGATTGGCTTCTTGCATTCCCCATCAGTGTCTGGGGTTTAAGGCTTCAAGATGAGGCAATAAGCATATAGCTGCGGATGTGTGTCTCTTGAGCGAAGTTTGCGCTACCCATACGTGCCCTTGCGGTGGAATGATCTTGGCAAATGGGTTCCATGGTACGTCTTTCCGTCTTGGTCCTGGTAAAGCCACTAGATATGGAGCTCCAAACCAGTTATTCTGGCGAACCCTTGTCAGAGCTGGTTTTCTTTTCTAAAGAAGCACTTGGACTCATAAGGTTTGATAACAAGTGCGCAGTTCGTGCTAGTCTGATCCCCTGGCAGGTGGGTTTGAATTTCTCTTGTCGCTGTTGTGCACACTTTGATTCATATCTACCTCATACCGCCGTTATTTTAAGGACAAAAAGGTCAATTTTAGATCATGATTTTTCTCTAAAATTGACCTTTTTGTCCTTAAAATAACTTTTGATCGTCTTACATTTGGTATCCTTGGTTCTTATCACAGGCAGCACTTATCTGTAGACGAGAAATAAAAGAAAGAATTAACCAATTTCAACAATTATTGGCTGAGATCTGATCATTTTTCTTCAATTTTTGTTCGATTTCATTTCTTATGACCTTGAAATGACCTTGAATGACCACGGATTTAGTATCTATATTTTATCAGAATATAGCTCTCATCGAGACAAACAAGTGAACAAAAAGTTCATCCAAATCGGACTATTCGTTAATTGTTTGTGATAAAAAGAGTAAATCGACAATGGACCCAAGTTCCAAGATCCGAGCATGGGCGTCTTCAGTTCTGGGGACTTAAGTAGGGTATGTTCAGGGGCTTTGAGGGACCTCAGGATAACATTTTAAAATTCTGTAAAAATATTTATAGACAATAGATGAATAGAATAACTGAAAAAACTTGAGTATTGGTGTTTTCTGCGATTTTTCACTTTTCTGGACACCCTAAGGCCTACTGCAAATATTACTACAGGGCGAGGTCAAACAATACGACGACTTGCTGCATCCATGTACTCTATTTAGGACTATTAAAATTTCCTATTTGAAATACTTTCTCGTTAAATAGAAATTAACGGCGAAAAATGAAGTCATCAGCTGTAGCCAGACGATCAATTTAGTATGAAGTTAAAAGTAAGCAGCACCGCAATTTAGGGTGCTCCAGAAAAATAAAAGTTGAAATATCTTTGCTCCACGGACATTTTCCCATGCGTCTCATGCAGATGAGTCTAAAAATCCAAATTTTAGGCTTTTACATTAAGGCTAAGCCTTGCCCCCAGCACGATGAAGTTTTAACAATATTCGCGATTTTTCGGTTGAAAACACAAATTACCGGTATTTAAGTATATATGAAAAAACTAATATGTTTCATATTTTTTGACCAGAACATGAAAGGTTGCAAGTACAAATACAAGTACTGAGGTCTTAAGTACCTGTACAAATACTTAAAGTATAAAGTACAAGTACCAGTACAAGTACACATGGCTACTGCAAGAACAAGGATTTACTTCCTTGACAAAGCAATGGTGTATTGCCACATACACTAATTTTAATTTTGCTTTTTTTAGAAATATAATGGATGTGAGCATCTTGTCACTCAGATTCAATCGAAACTGTTTTAATATTAAACTAAACACACTTTCAACCGGAGCGCTAGATCTATGCAGGTACACTCACAACTCCAAACGCTGCTTTGTCAACAGTTTTGCTGCATTCCAAACGTCCAGACAACAATTTCATCAAAGTCATCATGGCCTCTGATATTCAATCAGGTTGTCACTTGTGATGATAAGGTGCTCGGTTTCACAGAAGATCGTGTACAGTAGTGACCAAATAGCTTAGACTTTTTGATACATGAGGTCTGCAGTTTCGGTTGATGCAACCGTATCTGTGATTATCGTGCCAAAATGAGACGTTGGTGTAGCACCTGCTCCACCCCTGCCAAAGAAACATGATGTAGGCCCCAAAAAAGCATGTGTCTCATTCACATAAGATATAATCATATCCGCACACATTAAATAAGAACATACTAGTTGTAGGCAGTCTTTGACAATTTGAGCAACACAAAGAAAATGCCTTAATTAGCGTTTTACGTAAAACAGAAAAATGATTCGCAAATGACTACCTAAGTGGCCTAACTAAGCGCGTTTTGATACAGATTACAATGTTTCCTTCCACACAGCGGAAGACTCTTTCGAGAGGAACATAGAACACAGAGGAACATAGAAAACTCACAATTTTCATAAGTGAGCCCCATTCACACATGAATTCCATGTATAAGCCATAGGTTCAATGGTTTCTTACTATAATACAATTCATAAAATGCACTATTTCTGTGAATAAGCTGGTTTCCTTATCGCATCTATGGTGCTGAGAAAGTTCGACGACTTACATTTGCATTACTCGACAGAGTTCAAATGGTTTGTTATTCACTGCTCACCTCTCCGTATGGAGTTTTTGCAAGTGTTTGACAAAGTTTGATGTTGTGCCAGTTGTTTTCTGAATTATAGTTTTCTCACTACAAAACTTGCACTTAGCAGAAGTAGCATTTCCCTTGAGAGTGAAATTATCATAATTCATAACCAAACTTAACAGCTCTAGGAATATTAGAATTTTTATTGTTAGCATTATCACCGTCCGTGGCCTCTATTTTAGCAAGACGACCGGAAGAAATTCTGATCAAGATGCGGTCCATACATAACTGCCAGAATATTCAATATCCAGAACGTAAGAATTAATGACTTAAAGGAAAGACAAAGCTTACTGGTAAAGTATCCGAGTGCCTGCAGAAATGTCGTTTGTGTCTAAGTACTTAGGTCTCAAGTACTTTGGTCTCCAGTACAAGTTCAAGTACTGACTGTACTCAAGTTGCACTTGAGTACAAGTACAAGTACCAATACTACACCTCTGCACACAATAGTTCACAAAAGAAGTTAATCATCATGAAAATAATTACGTTTTTTCTCCATGATATTGCCGATTTTTAAGCAAATTCCCATATTTTCACATATTTTAACATTTTTGTGCCGGGGGCAAGGCTTAACCTTTTTCAATTGGTCTGAAAAATGGGTACAGTTGAACAAAGTGATAAATGGAATGGGAAAATCGCCTTGGAGCAATACTTTTTGGAACTTTCGGGAAATACATTACATTTTGGAGCACCCTAGCACCGCATACAGTATTGTATTGTATTGTATTGTATTTGAACACTTGTTATAGCGCCCCTCACAGATTCCCATTCAGAGGTGGATTCGAACCCGCAACCCTCCACCTGCAAGGCACCGAACATACCCCTACACCACCGCGCCCCAGTTGTATTTGTGTTGTATTTATAATTAAAGTGTTGGTGAAACAAGTTTCGTAAAGTTAAGAGCAAAAGAAGAAGGTGGTCGCTATTTTATTGATTCACATTAACATTTACATTTGTGAGCTTCATTTCGTATAGACCCTATAATGCCCAAAATCTTCTAGTATTTACTTCCATAGCCATTATTTCACACATGATTGTGACTTTGTCAAGACAGACGTAAGATATTATTGATATTGGCCATTTTCGTATAATATATATATAACAAATTGCCGGCCAAATGCATTGATTGATCGTAGCTCGTATAAGTGAAGGAAATTGTCCACAATTTAGCTGATCGGGGTGGGGAGACCGGACGCCGTCATACTTCAACTGTATCATAGTAAGCGCAATATCATTTGCGCTTCATACTCTACACACTAGGTAAAAAGTTAGCCTGGAGCTGTATTAGGTAAAAGGGGGCCAGGAGCTGTACTTCGTTGAAAAAATACGTGCTTTGAGAAATGGAGTACAAACTCTTAATACAGTTCAGTTTAGCGCCACTGCTATAAACCCCTTCGCGTTCTATTGTTACAATAGGGGGTTCATTTTGCAGGCAGACAATCGTTCGTTTTAACTAAATATCCCCGGCTTGCAAGCAGGCCGGATAAGATGAAAGACCTCCAATTTTATTACCATAGTCATAACTGAACTCCTTTTGAAGAGACACCAAGCCATTTATATGGGTCTCGACAGTTTACTATGTTAGCTCCGCATAGTAGTTTTGTGTCATAACAAAGTTGATAACCTTCTTCCTGTTTGACCAGGCTTGTGAGTTGCATCATCTGAAAAGGCAGCAGCGAAGTCGAAACCATAGATAAAATCTCTGGGAATTATTCTAGTGACAACGCAGACGAATCTTACGGCCTATTTCACGATTCACTAAGTTTGAATTGCCCTGGTTTCTAATTGTATATTTTATAAAACGCCAATTATAGTGATGACTGGGATTCGCTGAATTAGGGTCAGTAGCATCAGATTGCCATAAGATAGATGTTAAGATGAAGGCAAACTGTATAATTTACACTCTCGGATTGTTAGCTCTTATAAAGATGGTTTATACTAATCTATTGACACTGATGACGACGATTACGATGATGATGTATCTGTATGGTGATGTATGTTTTTAATTTAGGATGATGGACTTTGCGGATAAACCGACTGAAGAAATTGTATCATGGTACATCGGTAGCACATGCCAATTGCTTCCAAAGTCATTTCCAGTTGTTTCTGAACAAATGCATAACTTAATCCCAATCGGTTGCCCTGACCCAAAAAAGTATTCGATTTTGTGTGGCAGTAGTGCTGAGTTCTATATCCGACCACTGAATACATGCATCGAGGACACTGATTTTCTTATCTCCACAATTGAGGAGCTGGCCTTCAGCGGCGACTTTCCAGTGTTCCCAAATGATATGAGTGGCCTATCAGATACGATCGAGTGCTACCAGATTGAATCATACGACAGATATCCAGGATTTGTTCGATTGCGATTCTGCGGTGAAATGAACTATGATTGGATATATAAAATGTACGCATTTAAACATACAGCACTTTCAAACTGCATTGTGATGCTAAATTTGGCCACCTCAAATGAGCATTTCCTTTGTACAACCATTACAGACAAATTGACAAACAATGTTTGTGGTCCAGCAATTAAATTTCAAGGTCATGGTGATGGTTGTCTTGGAACTGATTTTGTCAAAAGCATGTGGTGCCCTCAATGGCCTAGCGAAGCTCAACATTGGCGCATTCGACCAAGAAATTATGGATGGCCGACGATAGATACAATCTCCGAAGTTCTACAGAATGGCTGTCATGTTGTTTATGTCCAGCATCGTTCTTGCAGAGACGACAAAGAGCAGTGGAGATTTTCATTTTCAGTCGCGGAAGTGATTTTACTTCAGAGTTGGACTCAGGTTCAACAGATTGTCTACCATTTGCTGAGATTTCTCGTCAAGAGAGAATTAATACAAGATTATTCTCCAAAGGAGAACGAGGTTCTCTGCATGTATCACTTAAAGACTCTGATGTTATGGACTTGTGAAGAGATGCCATCCGAATGGTGGAATTTCTCTTCAATTATTACGATCTGCTGTGAATTGTTAAAAAAGCTCTCACAATGGCTCAAAAGAAATTACTGTCCAAACTATTTCATTCCTGAAGCAAATTTATTTCATGAGTCATGTAGCTCCACAATACTTGAAAAGACTGAATGGCGATTGCATCAATTCAGCAATTCTGACATTCTTTGTAATTGGCTCGTGGAAAATTACATACTTTCATTCATTCGAAGAAATTTCAAAGTTGAATTCACAATACCACATTTTATGTTTTCTATGTTTCGACTTCTTTAATTTCACAAAGTGAATGAATCAAATTCTTTGGATGTGTTGTTTTGTACCAGATTCTCATACTCTCATAGGGAATTTCGTAGCAAAATTGTAGCAAGTCGCCACGTTATGAATTTGAAGTGTCACACAAAAAGCCTTCATTGTGAGAGAAATCTGACAACAACAGAAAACATCGTATGTTTCATGCACTACGACAATCTACTACATATTTTGCATATTGAACATGGAATACGTTTCAGAGAGATCTCACGGGATAACCGTCTCCTTTTTGAATTGATCAAAACAATTTCTAAACGCCATAAAATTATAAGGTCTAAATATCATAACTTTCCGAAAGCGTACACAGCAGGTAGTCATTTTCATTACCTGCGTGCTCAGGATCTCATGCAAAATTTAACTGGATCAAATAGCCATTCAGAATTTCAACTAGTTTCTCTCTTTTCAAAGGATTTTCTTAGAAAATCTGTAGAATGCGACTGTCTTAGATGCAGATGCATTGCTCCTGCAGCTCTGGTTTATCTGGCTGCTCTCCATTTTGCCACATCAGAATACCAAGAAACAATACGCTTATGCCAGGCAGTTCTCGTGGATCAGACTTCTCAAAAGGAAAAGGAAACATTGAATGCAGGCTGTTTGTTGTTTATTGACGATGTCGCAAAAATCATTGGATTGTGTGTTCTTCACAAGAAGGTTACTGAAAATAATCTTCACTACATTGACAAGCAGCTTTATCTTGATCTGCGTCTTTCACCAGAGGTGTTTGCTTATTATTTAACTGCATTATCTGCCGACAGAATATCCACACATATAAATTTTCATCATGATTTGCCTGATTCATTATTTGCTATGGACGAAACTTTGAAGACTTTAATAAAGTCGAACTGTATTTCTTCGATGAAGTCAGGCTCCCACTTCAGTGCTGCCAGGGAGATCGTATATCGAAGAAAAAACTTATTGACAGAAACCGTGTCTACGATTGTGAATCCTTTGATGGCTAAAGATGCAATTAACAGCATTCTAATGGAATATGCTTTAGAAAATATGACATCTTTCTGCAGTGTGTTACACAGAGACTTTGGAATCCAGTGCAAGACAGATGATTGCTATCGTGCTTTGTTCTCTTACAAGTGTCGCCAATACGATGAAATGTTGCACTTATGTAACGGAATTCTGCTTGAACCTGATCTGCCAAGCGATTTGCAGGAATATGGATTTGCGAATGTTTTGGTGTTGCCACCGCTTGACTCTTTTTTTGATAGAGACGTACAATCTTTGCTGGGAATTCACACACTCTTTTATTATTTGTCAACTTGGAGTGACGATATGCGGAAATTTTATTCAACTGCCAATTCACCGTTTGCAGGCTTCTTTGGCCAATACGTGGGCCTTTACAAGGTTCATCTCTCGATGTTACTTCAAGAGCATTATTCCATTAAATGTCACTATTTTCTTGGAAGACATTTTCTTGCAAGATATTTGAAAGTCAGATACTGCATCGATTGCAATCATGCGTATACAGAGGCATTGGCTGAATTTGTTACCCAGGAGACTAATCTTCCGTTTGAACGCATCATTCGCATGTTTTTTCTACGCAAACTTCGTATTTTAGCAAAATAATCGCATCAACGACAAAATTTTGTTTTTGTGTAAATTTTACTTTTTGTAATAATTATGTGATGCTGAAGACCTGCACTTTCATATAGAATCCTAATTTTGCTGACTTGTTTTTGGCAAGGTATTTGATGCACAGCTGTTGTATCGACTGTGACCTTTCGTTTACAAAAGCAAGGATATAATTTGCTGTCATGAAGTGTAATCCTCCGTTGTCGCGTGACCCGGCTTAGAAAATAATTTTCTCGTGCGGAGACTTGGAAGTGCAAAACGTCCATTCTTCGTTGTCACTGCGTGGTTTCGAGACTCAGGTGGTTGAGTCTTCAAACCTTAGCCGTGAGCGACTTTCAACGGATTGTATGAAAGACCGTTCCCTCAGTCTTGCACTGCGCAACAAGGTGGGAGGCAATGGAGGCAAATACAATATAATCATTATTATGGCCGAATAACTGACTGTGGCACTCACCTGTCAGCCCTTGGTGAATCTCTTTCATATGAATTCTATGTGACTGTATGACTTCTTCAAACATTGAAAGATTGAAATATATCACTCGTGTGACAATGAGCTGTAGTTCAATTTCGATGCGTTCTTGAGTGGCGCTGTGGTTACACTATAATTAGTCACATTACGTTCAGATACAGCAAGCTACACAGAATGAAATCTGGAACAGAATATGAATCCCTTGACTGAAGACGTCTGATCGGCAGAAGACTGCCATTCTTGTTCACTCCCCGGGTCATAAAGGCAGAAATATGTCATTATAAATAGAAATCCAAAAGCAAATTGACCTGAGAAAGAAATGCCAGTAAGGCGTTCGAGGCATATTTGAACCCGGACAGTTGATACCGACTTCCACATGATAAATCTCTACCATACTGTTGCTAAACATGGCGCTTACTGTGAAATTCAGTTTTGTACCATCTCGTTGAACTCACACGGAAGAAATTATAGGCCTATTGTTCTTGGAAACGATGAAACGCGTGACGTGGCAGAAGAAGAAACGAAAGAAGGCCTCAATCGTTGGCCGACATTTGCAAAAACTTGGATTGGCACTTAGCATTACTCCAAACAATGTGTCAGAATCGATTAATTATTTGTAAGGAATTATAAAATGGGCGAATAAGCAATGTGCAAGACATTTGGCTAAATGCTAAATACTTTTTGATTAATGACTTCCAATTTGTTTTATGATTTATGATGGATGGTTTCAATTTGTAGTGAAATAAAACATTTTGAAAAGGCTGCCGACGATATTGGTTGCGATAATCCTGATTAACATTATTCATGTATAAACTAAAATAAATGAAAAAGAAAAATCCCGTAAGCTAACCGAGTTTGAGAGACAGCAATTTGCACAAAGTATTTTAAAACCTCCCCTTACTGATCAATAGCGGCACCTTTAAAAATGCCAAACTTTAATGACACATGAAACATTCCCATCAGGCGAACAGTTTTACATTTCATTTTACATTTTTACACTTTACATCGTTTTACATTTTTTGTACAGAATTGAATGCTGAATCCATTGGTGTATTACCAGATATGATATGTGAAACCAAACCCGAAATCCAGGGGGGGTGGTAACCACCCCCCTTGGTAGCCAACGTCACACAAAAACCTTGGTAGCCTGAGGGTTAAGACTGGTCTGCGCCATTATATGCCGAGGCTGAGAAATAAGGTTAATAAGACGTCAAATCTATGGCTGCTGCTCAGGTTTTCCCTAACATACCGCCAACAATTTATGAAGAATAAGCCTACCAAGGCCCATGCTCCAGTTTCTCCTTCTGATAAAATTGATAATAGATGCGGCTGGATGATGATGATGATGATGATGATGATGATGATGATGATGATGATGATGATGATGATATAATGTGTATTCGATTGTTAAGCGGTTTTAGTTTTAGGTTTTAGTTGCGCAGTCGGCTGGCGGGCGCTTGGCCTAAAGTAGCCTAAACATTGGCTGACGGTAGATTCTCTTTGCACGTGCAGTTAGCGCGCCAAACTTAGAAACTGCTGATGACAGTGAATTTGAACATATACAGTGTAGTAGTTGTTTTAATGCAGTAGAGAGCTGTATGTTAGAAGTTACAGTTGAGTTGTATTGATAAGAACTTTGATATTGAAGTATACGTTTGAAATAACTGTGTTTGAAGAAAGGAGAAACATTCAAAGAACTGTGTTAATTTAATTCTAACAGTTAAAAGACGTTGAGCAATTTATATGTAGAGATAAGGAAAAGTGTTTGAGTTAGGTCACAACTAAGAAAGGAAAAGTTGGTGACATATTTGGTGACAATGATGATGATGATGATGATGATGATGATGATGATGATGATGATGATGATGATGATGATGATGAGGGTGATGATGATGACGACGATAATGGTAGTGATACCGAAGAGCTTGGCTTATCAGTTTGAAATCAACGCCGTTTACAAGGAAAGAGTAACAGTTCTGGTCCTTTAAGCAGCCATGTGATGACCCTCTACTGTTTTAAAGTAACTTGAAAACTTGAAATCTCTTTCGTGCGCCTGAGTCTTCTATCGTACTATCCGTATTCCAACTATTTCGACTCTGTTTAGCTGCAACTGGATTGTTCCAAACCAAGACGTCTGCTATCTTAGTTCTCTTTCACAGAGAGATTCACCATAGCAAAATTCTTAGGAGTTAATTTTACAGGAACAAATTCCTCAGCAGCTTCAGACAAACAAGACTTTGAGTCCAGCTTGCCACAGCAGTTTCATCAACCAGAACGAAGTAGCCGCTTTCATATTTTTTGTTTGAAATTCTGAAAGACTGCAGCTATGAAGGCTAGGTAGGTGTTGAGTCTGTTTTGAGCTCATATTCACGTCGTCGATCAACGTTCAATGCATTGCGTTTCACTAACCCTGTGTTTCGTTAACTTTTCGAGTGGGGATGGGTGCGCTGGCTATTACTCGCCCCGGGAGCCAAAATATCAAGCTATGCCACTGGATGTGTGCAAGACATCATGAAGAAATTATAAAATGATCGAATTACTAACTGATGTGCAAGGCATTTGACTTAATAATAAGTATCTTTAATGACATTAATTTATTTTATGATTACAGAGATTGGATTCAGCCTGTTGCGAAATAAAACGTTTGCTAAAGGATGATTGATGATATTAATAATAATCTACGTTTTAATATTTTCAAACTGACAATTACGCGGTATGATTACAAATCAGTACAAACGGATGATTCACAAGCTATTGCAGGAGTCGAATTTAACTGTATACGGCAGCCATGCAAGGCGCCCATCAGTTCTATCTCATTTTACCAATGCGCCATCTCGCGAATGATAGGCTGAGTAGACCTTTTGGGAGGTTACGGGAAGCGATACCGCTTCCAA
>JACEVL010004020.1:0-15689 GCA_020284085.1 Aporrectodea caliginosa
TGAAACCAATCATTTGATAACGAATTCGATAATTCAATGGACTATGGGCATTTCAGAGTATGTTACTTGATATTGTGCTATATAAATTCTCGCTATGTGTACAAGTTTGCATTTTTTCACTGTATTTTCAGACTGCCTATTTCAGATCAATGCGCTCTATTATAATAATTTATATAGCGCCAATATATTAATGTATTGGTTTATGCATGTTTTAGTATGGATGCATTATACAAATAGTACAGGTATTAGATTAAAGGAACCGCATGTATGTACACAAGTGTGGATGTTTAACTTGGACGCATGCATTTAGTCATTTTTGGCTAAGCATGTAGGCCTAGGCCTATATGCTATGTTTGATCGTCTGTTCGAAGTTGCCACATTTACAACCATCCATATAATATAATTGCATTGGACCTGTTCACATCGCGTGTCAGAGGCTTTGAAACCTTTGTATAGAAGAAGTGAACTTTGGATTATTAATTGAGTGTGGCTGGAATACAATTGAATTGTGTGCGTTTGAAAATATCTCTGTCTTGCTGTATGATTGTTTAGTCATCCTTGTGTGTGACTGTTTGTCTGTCTGTGTGTCTGACATACGGTCTGTTTGTGTGTGTGTCTCTGTAAATCTTGTTGGGTATTAATTAATGGTTAAGTTGTGCTGTCATTCCTTTGTGCGTCTGTAGCGCCTATTGTTTGCGCTTGTACCGGTTCTATTGTTTGCGCTTGTAGCGCCTATTGTTTGCGCTTGTAGCGCCTATTGTTTGCGCTTGTACCGGTTCTATTGTTTGCGCTTGTAGCGCCTATTGTTTGCGCTTGTAGCGTCTATTGTTTGCGCTTCATTCCGTGGTATTGACACTACTGAGCGCTACTGAATGGTCACTGCTGTGAGTGGCGCTATAAAAATTAATAAATACAATACAATAAAATATGAGTGTTTACCTTACCCTAGTTAAGCTTACTTATTTACTTACTGTTGTATACTTAATATCGTTTATTTAACGACGATGATAGGCGTACTTAGTTACTTACTTATTTATTTTCATTTGCCGCAGCAAGCTAAAATAAGAAGCCCAGGACCGAGAGGAGTGGACGGAGTGGCGTCATCGAACGTTTGAACCTGCAGCCTTACGTACGGCATGCATGCATGAGAACCCGATGAAGACTTACTTACATATTGCTAATTAGGATAATTAAAACCCATTACCCGTCCGTCTGAAGCCTTTACTTTGGAAGTTGATGAGTTTCATTGAACAGTCATCAGCGTAATATAGGGGAGAAGTGTGATGAACACAGACCCAAATGATGGCACTAATTTCTCAACGCGCGAGCACCAGGTGTTCCATCGCCCGACATATACTCAGCCACACTGATTAAACGAAGCAGTGCAAATTAATCCATATATATATAGTTTATATACCTATATAATACATATATATACTTGTAATACCCATATAAATGTATAATATTATATATATATATATATATATATATGTATTTATACACACATTTATACATATATACATATAATTTTATACATAGATATGTATATATGTATGAGGTGCATACATCATCTGTATATATATATATATATATATATATATATATATATATATATATATATATATATATATGTATATACGTGATTAAGGAGCTGTTTTCTTGATATATAAAGGAAGTAATCATTTAAAGGGAAACAGAGTAATAAAATCGCTTCTTGTTCTCTCAGCTTTAAGGTAAATTCTAACCTCAGGCCTGCGCTTAATTAATCAAAACTTCGGTCTTGGTTCTATATATAACACCTATATATATACATAGCATGGCTAGCTCTTGAGCACCTGATTTTATATAGCGCCGGCAGATAAGCCGGTCTTCTGCAGCGCAAGTGTTATATATCTATGGCCCTAAAAATACTTAGGGCGCTTACAATTTTACATTATATTGCATAGCTGCCATAGCATCATAGCTCTATGCCAAAAGTACTACGTGTGCAAACTTATAGTTGATAATTTACTTTGTATTATGTACTATTATTGTTAGCTTTGCTGTATGAGACTTGATGTTGCGCTGTTGCCAAGGCTTTGGCTGCATGTGCTGTCACTAATTAAGACTTTGGAAATGATATTATAGGTGTCCCTAGTTGGCGGGATCTTGATCCCTTTTGGGACTCCTCTTGCGGCCAATCTCGTTATTACATGCTGAAATGTTCTGTACATGATTTGGCTTCAATAAAAAAGTTTTGATTTGATTTGGGGCCGTCCATAAATGATGTCACGCTATTTTGGCTGATTCCTGACTCCCCTCCCCTCGTCACACTTCGTCACAAAAAGTAACACCCCCTGAAAAATGACGTCACAAAGCTCTGACCCCTAATATACAAAGTTTCCACTTGATAATAAAACATGTTTCAAATCCCAATTTATTGTCATTGTGCTAAGTATTTAAAAATCGGTCGGTGACAAATTTGTAAATAATTAGAAAATTATTTATAATAGTGCCCGTATACATTAAAATAATAATAATAATGAAAATTTAATACTCAAAATTAGTGCTGTTTAATATTTTGAAATTAAATTGTTGTTAATTGTTAAATTTCATTACATAGACCTGGTGTGACGTCACATTTCTCAAACCCCACCCCCATGTCACACATCGTCACAAATTTCCGACCCCTCCCCTAGGTGCGTGACGTCATTTATGGACGGCCCCTAATGCATATGCGAATACTTACTTATTGATCTGATTTGAGGCCTGGTTTTAGTGCTTCATCGGATGTTGCTTTGTGCCTTAGATCCCGGCATCATAGACCTAACTAACTAATAATTATAATTATGTGTAATTTATGTATGTATGTTAGCTTCATTGCTTATCATATTGTGTGCGTTATAATTCAGCTGCATGCTTTATTATTAGGGCTCCATGCATTTAACGCGTTATTAACGCGATTAATGCGTTTATTAATTAACGCGATTAAATTTTTAACGCAGTTAACGCGATCGTCCATAAAGTACGTCACGCTATTTTTGACCATTTTTACCCCCCTCCCCTGTCACAAACTGTCACAAAACTCGGACCCCCTAAAGTACGTCACACTTTCGAACATAGAAATAATAATACTTCCGAAAGCAAGGCTAATACATAAACAAGGCTTCGCAACAGCATTATTACTAGCGCTCCTAGCGAGAGGAATCGTGAAAACACATTCAGGAGATATGCATTTCCTGCTATTTTGACATAAAACTAATTAAAATGTTTCAGAAAAATTTTGAAAATTATTTTTAAAGCTATGAAATTCTACTAAAAAAATAAAAAATAAATTATAAATAAAATAAAAAATAAATAAATGTGTGACGTCACACATGGCCTGACCCCCTCCCCCTGTCACAAACTGTCACACTTTCTTAAACCCTCCCCTGAGCGTGACGTACTTTATGGACGGCCCCTAACGCGATTGTCACTGCGCCCAATTATTTCTAGAAATGCGCTAAAACAATTCTTGACAAAACCGCTCAGTTTAAACTTTAAACTGTAAAGTAAAAACTTAAAAGTAAAAACAAGTAGTAAAAGGATGTTTGCTTTTCGTTTATTGACTGCAAGCATTTATATAGCGCATATTCAACGTAACTACTCAGAGTCGGTAGAGTAACTGTTGTACTTGTTATCAATTGTGACATGCCTTAAAAATAATCGAATCGCGTTATTAAAAATTTTAATCGTGCGATTAATTTAGATTAAAAATTTTAATCGTTGCCCACCCCTATTACAGTAATTATAGCATGCGTGTTCGTAAAGACGTTTATACCAATCGATTAAGAGCGATACATGGGAAAAACGAGAATGACAGGTACTGAGAGAGGCATGCATACATACATACATACATACATACGGAGAGAGGGAAGCGTACAGAGGGTCTATGACATAGGCAGAGATATATAAAGGCGCAGAAATACATTCTAAATAAAAAAGACTCACTAACACAGGCGACTATACTTCCCTAGATGTTTTCAAGCTCTCTGTTGTCCGATTACGTAAGAGACAGCTCCTTCCCTCCATTCCCTATATGTAGCCTATTATGTAGCCTATACGTTTCAATACCTCTCTTTCCCTACGCCTCTTCTTATTACCCTCCCCCATATCACCGACGCTGGTTCCCTGTTTCCCATTCACTTGTTTGCGCTGGAGTTCGTCCGACGCGATCCAAATTGAGCGCACTTGACACATTTAGGATTCAGCTGAGGCTGAGGCTGTTTGCGCAACACACGCCTGAAATAGCCTTGGACAAATAAATGAGCACAATAATTCAATGTGGGACACAAAGCGCGGATGTCGCCGATGGAAGAAGAAAACAAAGCGCCGTGCGCAAACACCTCAGGTTCTCTGTTATAGGCCTACCACTTGCTTCGTTACATATAGGTCTGCAAGGCTCAAACACGACTCACTGTTATGAACCTGCTATATAGCAACGGATCGTAATCTATAATAGAATAGACGTGAAATTATTATGACACGTGCCTGCTCATAAATTTCAGGACTGTATGCATGCATATGACAGAGTGAGATACGGAAACATTGACAGCCAACGCCATGGGGGTTCCAACATTAATTTTTGATGATGATATAATTCTTGGGGTATATGAGGAGAAGTTGTCTATTGTTCAGTGGGATGTGTTTTCAACCCAATGCTTGGGGTGAGGGTTCAAATCCCGCTGTGTCCGAAAATAAGTTTGCTAGATTTCTGGCTCAGATGCACCCTTTGCGAACTGACCTGGAAAATGAGTAATTAGGTTGGCCAACATTAGCCGAACTCATCCATCCAATGAGGCGTGTGTAAACTATGTCAAGTTAAGACAGAGAACGACATAGAATTTTAGTTTCAATTGCCAACTCAAGATAAACTATCCATCCATCCATCCATCCATCCATCCATCCATCCATCCATCCATCCATCCATCCATCCATCCATCCATCCATCCATCCATCCATCCATCCATCCATCCATCCATCCATCCATCCATCCATCCATCCATCCATCCATCCATCCATCCATCCATCCATCCATCCATCCATCCATCCATCCATCCATCCATCCATCCATCCATCCATCCATCCATCCATCCTTATATACAATTATACATACATACATAAACGCACACATACAAACATACACACACACACACACACACACACACACACACACACACACACACACACACACACACACACACACACACACACACACACACACACACACAGACACATACATGCATCCATGCATACATCCATACACACATACACGCATAGGTCTTTACATAGTTAATGAAGGTCAGGTTGATTTCAACGGCTATTTATGTTAGTCACGTACGTACGGACTCAATCACTCAGATCTAGACAATCCCTTTGATTTTGTGTCAAGGCAAAATGTATCGCGTCTCAGGCAATTACTGTATTGGACAGGCTTTCTAAACATGTTTTGTGCTTTTTAATAATAATTTGTCTGCAATATTCCAGTCTACATAGGTATGTATATATATGTACATATATATATATATATATATATATATATATATATATATATATATATATATATATATATTATACAGGCGACGGCTTATGAAATAAAGTACATGATTATACATTATATACACAGGCGAAGGCGTAGGTACAAGGTGCAGAGCAGTTGCCTAGTGACAAAACTGTTTAGAAAAATCAACTTGACATTGACTTTAGACCATCCGATGTCGAGGTCTAAAATGCACAATGATCGAGGGAGGGAGGGGTCAGAGGGATAGAAACAGGTCGCTAATAAGTGGCACGTGTTATTTATTATAGTAGAACTTTATTAAGGTTTTAGGTCTGCTGTCGTATATTATGGTCAGTTTGAAAGTTAGGTCCATGTCATTTTTCAAGTAGAGTAACTCATATACGGCGTTCCAAACTGCAATCGTCATCATAATGCTATCGTCGTCGTCTTAGTCGTATTCGTAATCATAATCCTATTAATACGTTCTACTATTGTCGTTCTACTATTATCAGTGTACCATGTAAGTCTAGTAAGTAAGTCTACTGTAACACTCTTTATTGTCTAAACACCAATTATACACTATGTAAGCTACACAGAGCTCGTGACTCCACCACACGCACCGACTGGTGATAATTGCCGGAACTGTCCTTAAATACTCCCACGATGACGACGATGGCAGCCTAGCCCGGCCAGCCGCACATGCATGCACCAGCTCCTCCCACGATGACACTACATGGTCAGTCACAATAAAAAACCCGAGCCGCGGGTTTTCGTGCAACCCAGGTGCGTGTGGAGAACCAACAAATAATCAAGCGCGATAACAGTAAAACAATGAAAGTTCAAATCAACTAGTAAGCAACAATCAAACCGCAATAACATCGTACGTCTCAACCAGCATAATCCATAATGTTGATAAACACAAGCAAGCTAACATGACATCAGTAAATAATGTACTCAAACGCGAAACTAAACGATAACAATAAAGTTCGGTTAGCAATCACAACCAAAACTAAAGAAATAATGTAACCATTATTGTAAAGCGAGTGGAACATTGAACTCCGAACTAGAAATGTAAAGTTTAACAGAATAACGCTTTGTCGGTCCAATAATGTTCTCCAGTCGTCTAGCTGCACCGCAAGTAATGGGTAGCGACTGCGGCAACAAAATACGAATTTGTGACGGTTTATGTAAAACTGTAATGTGCCACTGAAACCGTAATTTACGTCCCAAACAACGACGCGAGAGACTAATGTGAGAAATTGCATTTACAGCGACGATGTCATAATCATTCAAAGCATATCGCAGCTCGTACCAGGGAATCACAACCGTGTCTTCTGTGTTTAATATGTGCATAGTTAAACGAACCGGCTTAGCAGTCGACGATTTCCCACAGTAGCAAAATTTCCGAACAATCCCACTTAAAAATATGAACAAAAGAAACATGATCACCGTAATCTGGAACCAAGGGAACTCTGCATAACCCAATGAAACCGTGGAACTGGATGTGGTAACAGTTGGTGACCGTGAAAAAATCCAAACCGGTGGAATAGAATTAGCTTGTACGACCTGTGGTAGCGCCAATACAATAGCCGACAATCGATGCACCCTAATCACCAAATAAATAGTTACTATAGTAAGCAGAGTAATCAGAACGGATCCAACAGGTATAATAAAAGATTGTGAAGTAGAGTACCATGGAGAATCCGTATTACCTAACATGTCAAGTTGATCTCGAAATATGTCTGCCTTTGACTTAAATATAACCTGCCCGTCCTTGACAGACTGCATAGCTCTAGCAAATTCTTCAGTCAACTGTTCATCAGCCGCCGTGGATGCATTTGAATGAGTTAAAAAAATAGGTAACTGTAGTGTAATTTGTTCAGCCACTGTAGCATCAGCCTTCAATGTAGCCCAGTCCGATCGACCAAAGAACTGTTGAATGACAGCCAAGTTAAACTGGTGCACCACTGTATGCGTCGTGTTAAATAGGTCAGCCTCCTGGCACGAGGCAGGGAAAATATACTGATCAGTAATCAGTGTGCATTCATTAGGGATGGAAATATGACAAGAAATGCATGCTGCGATCCGCTTAGGATGTAATGTAGGACAATTCAACGTCATGTCAGATAAACTATTTTCAATCGCTATTGTATTGGATGTTAAATACACAAATGATGACGGCTTTTGATTAAGAAGAAGCATTGCGCAAAACCTCTGAACAGAAACTGGATCATCAATATATAAGGCCAATATACATGCTTCCGGATTGGTGTTCAACTGGATGTCACTCATGTCAACAATGCGAAAATTGTCACCGCTCTGTAATGACGGAAGCACCTCCCAGACGGCAAACGTGTGACTGACGGAATCAACCGCAAAATAACGGGGTAAGTGGTCAAGTAACGTAGCATGCTGATTGTCTGCACTAATACTCTTGGCTACAACCGTGACTTTATAGAGTTCCATAGAAAAATTTAAAGTTGTAATAGGAATTTTCAATGTAATGTAAATGAAACTGCGCTGTATAGTAGCAATATGAGTATTAACTCTGTAAAAGTATGCAGGATCATTGACTAGCAGTCGAACAGATAGCCTTAAAGACTCCAAATGTCTGGTAAGTCGTACTAGTACGCGTCGAATGTCCTCCTTATGCACGAGAGTGGCCTCCAACCTTCCTGCAACTAGTGACTCAACAGATAACAACAGACTATGCAAATTAGCTTCCAAACACGTGAAATTATACAGTGTCTCAGCCATGTAAAAAGCCATCTGCAATGACGTCTGAAAATCCAATCTCATGGCTCTGCCTATGTCCAACAAAATTTTATCGTGACCAGTAACCTGTGAACGAATAGCATCCAACCGTTGGTTGGTAATACTAGTTGCACTAGCTAAAGTAGTAACGTCTGCCTCAAACTGACCAAGTGTGCGTTGCTGATTTTCAAGGACCGTCTTAATACGATCCTGCATCGCTTGAATATCCGAATCCCTTGCAACTCCAAACAAAGAATGAGCCACATCACCAATGAAATTGACAAATCCCCGTTTATGAATACGTGGTTTGCGACGCTTACCTCGCTCACCTTTAAGTGTATTTCGGACACGGTCGACCAGATTATTAATTTTAACTTCTGCTCTCCTATGTAAATTGTGTATTGCTGTAAACATACTAAGGTAATCAGAACAACTGCTTGGCGTTGAAGTATTTCCAAACATACAAAGAGGTTCATCAACCACTGGTGGCAGCGATTTGACCCTGGGCAATGCAACATCAAAGGTGTGAACCCAAACATCTGTACTGACCTCCAACACACCCAATGAGTGCAAATACACACCATAAGCTCCTCGATTGAGAACGACTCCAGGCGTCGCATAAATCAGATTAACGTTCATGACCGCGAGCAGAGCCATGATAATCAATTCCCAGGGAATCCATCCTATAATAAAATAGAATAAAATAAAGTTTGATTAACCAGACTATTATAGCACCCCTACCCATTACACAACTCAATCATGAGCAACCTCGAAAGTGAAACTGAATTCCAAGAATAAAAGACAGAGAGGAGAGGTTTAACGATTTAAAATAATACCACTCTAGCTTGCCAAAATAAGATAAGAGTTGAATGATAGCATATTCTCGCTCACTAATCGACTGTACTAGCACGGCTATCTCTCCAAACAAATTTGGCAGAGGTGCAGGACAGGCAGAATCTGAGCTGCTCCGGCTGCATGCATCCGCCTACGGTGACAAAGTCAGTACAACGACAAAGTGGTAGGCTATGCTGGCTTAAGGAAACGAAAATGACTAAAGGCAATATGATCACTGACAGAATCAGACACTTTACTAGAAATTAATGACCGAGTCCTATATATCTAACAAGAACAAATTATGTCTCGATATCAGTGATTAGAAGCGAACATCACTGATCAGAAGCGACGCAAAACTGCTAACATTAATACGTCATAAAACGATATACTTTATATATACAATATGGTGTTAACTTCTGTCACTCCGTTTCTCCAATAAAACACTGCACTGTAATAAGACCCGTCAATTAGTGATTAGATAGTCCCTCTCCAACAAAACCTTCAGGTTGGCGAACTGACATATCGTACCATTTTTATCCACGACTACGAAGTCGATTTCCTAGCGCTGAATTTACCCGTTGTGGTAAATGTGTAAATAGATGATCGGCCGATCTTAATCTCTAGAATATTAATGAAATGCGCTGTATAGTATTCACTCTTGTGACCTTCACAGCATAATCCACTAAAGTAAAATATAGCAGGCTTCAATCCAATCACAAGAGGTGAATATTCTCCCTAAAACATGTACACAATGTTATCATTCTCAGGAGACCACAGTGGTAACGAACATCAGTTGCAACCAGTCTAATTACTCATGAACTCGTCCACGCTTATGGTGGAGCATTCATAAACCTCTCAGGCGTTGGTCTTTTCCTAACCTTTCCTGACATAGTTCGCTTGATATGAAATTCCCTCTTCAAACAATCACTAACATCCTTCTCATGAATCCATTCCGGCTTAAAAGACTTATTCCTAAATATGACTCGATAAAATCTTTGTTTATTAACGAATTTCATTCCGCTTAATTGCTCTGCTTCAATCCATGGCGACGACGATGCCACATTGTCTGGCGATGTGCCAGGCATCAGCTTTTGAGAATTGTCTGCAACCGGAACAACAGGAGGAGTTCCATCCGACTCCATAAAATCTCTTCGATCCACATACGGCTTTAATCGATCCGCATTCACAGGATGACGCAAAAGTTTGTTAGTCAAAGAGTGTCTTAGTAAGTAAGTATATGGACCTATTTGAGACGTAATATAATAAGGTCCAATGAACTTCCGATAAAGTTTAGGTTTTTTACCTACCGGTGTAACAGGATTAAACAACCACACAAGACTCCCAATAGCATAATGTGTATCGGTTGCTTTAAGATCATAGGTCCTCTTATTTCGAGCCTGAAGGGCCAAAGTTTCCCCTACTGCTTCTTGTCTAGCCATCTCAAGTGCGTTACCTATTCGCTTTACATACTCATTAGTGGTCTGTGGTTCGTCAGACAAACCCATTCGTTGATCAACAGGTAACTTAAGATCCCTTCCAAATAGTAAGAATGCAGGGCTATGACCCAGATTTGCACTCGTTGTCGCACGAAGAGCATACATTATCGCCGGCATAAAATCAGGCCACTCGACCTCATTCTTACAATGAAGTCTCAACATTTTCCATATGGATCGATTCACAATCTCACAAGCACCATTACAACGCGGAGAATATGAAGCTGTGTGAATTCTTGTAACTCCAAACAATGAGGATAACTCAGTCACAATTTTACTTAAAAAATTTGCTCCCCGATCCGAAAGCAAAGTTTCAGGTGGTCCAAAACGAGTGAAAATTTCTCTATACAATGCTTGAGCGATCGACTGAGCTGTCTGATCTTTGAGCATGATCATTTCAGGCCATCTTGTGAGTGATTCGACACAGAGAAGAATGTAATTATAACCCTCTTTGCTTCGAGGCAGTTTGAGGATGTCCATATGCCACCTGCCAAAAATCTGCTTAATGGGCAATGATGTCAGTGGTGGTTTGTTCAACGGAACGGGATATTTACATTCTTGGCACTGCCTGCACGACGTGATATGTCTATGCAGATCACTGTGCATCCCTCTCCAGTAATATTTACGCCTGATTGACAGATAACATCTGTGAAATCCTGGATGAGAACACTCTTCGTGATAACCATTCAGAACACGTTGTCGCATACTTTTCGGAACCACCAGCTGATTAATATAACTCTTCTGTGGTCCTCTAGATCGAGGCTGATAATAGTGAAAAAGTAGTCCGTCGTGTAAAGCATACTCAGAAATCTCGATTACTAACTTTCGGGCATCCTTATCATTCTCAGGCAATTCGCCTGACTCCAAATAACGAATGAAAGGCTTACAATCCAAACATTTATTCTGTTCTTTTGCTGTCTCTATTAGAAATGCGTCACCATCTGGTTCCTTAGGTGCAATCAAATCATCCTCCACTATGAGATTCAAGTCCACCTGTCGAACCTCATTATCAACCTGAGCCAAAAGATGCTCCTCAGCGTCATCATGACCATCCGAGGATATTGGATATGATCGTCGCGATAATGCGTCTGCATTAGTATTCGTCTTCCCTTTTTTGAACCTAACGTCGAACGTATACTGCTGTAACTGTAATGACCATCTTAGCAACCTGCCAGATGTACTCATTTTCAATGACTGCAAATACTTCAAACTGATATGATCGGTGTAAACTGTAAATGGAGAATTTGCCAAATAACAGTGAAATTGTTTGATTGCACATATCATGGCCAACATTTCTAACTCCGTGACCGAATAAGCTCTCTCACAAGCAGTTAAAGACCTCCCCCAAAAGCAATGGGGTGTTCCCTAGCAGAAGCATCTTCCTGAGCTAACACAAAACCTATTGCTTGGGAACTTGAATCACAGTTAATTATAAATGGCTTAGTCATGTCAGGATAAATCAGTACAGGTGCAGTCGTCAACGCCTGCCTCAATCGAACGAAAGCTTCTTCGCAGCTATCATCCCATACGAATTTCATGTCCTTCCGTAGCAATCGATTCAATGGACTTGCAATGATCGAAAAATTAGCTATAAACTTGCGATAATAAGATGCAAGGCCTAAAAATGATCGTATCTCTTTAGGAGTCCTTGGTCTTGGATAATCGCGAATGACCTTGACCTTCGAATCATCCACAGCCACGCCCTGAGGAGATAAAACGTGTCCCAAATAAAGAATTTTATCCAAACCAAACGAACATTTTCGAGGATTTAACTTCAAATTAGCATCATTGAGGCGGTCAAAGACTTCCTGCAAATGAACCAGGTGTTGATCAAAATTTTGACTATACACAAGAATATCATCCAGGTAACACAAGACAGACTTAAAATGTAAGTTCTGAAAAACTCTGGACATGAGTAACTGAAAAAATGATGGCAAATTTTTTAATCCGAATGGTGCAGCTCGAAATTGAAACTGACCCTGATGTGTTATAAAACTCGATTTTTCCCTCGAGTCAGGGTGTAACGATATTTGGTGATAACCACTCCGTAAATCCAACAAACTGAAATACTTAGGCTTTGCCTCTGTCACAGCATCAAAAATATCCGTTAATTGAGGTAATGGAAAACTTATCGGTGCGGTGACAGCATTGAGCTTTCTATAATCAACACAAAAACGAATCTCTCCGTTTTTCTTTTTTACCAACACAACAGGCGAACTCCACATACTATCACTCGGTTCAATCAACCCCGCTGATAACATTTTTTCTGTCTGTGATGCTATTTCGGCCTTGGCAGCAATAGAATGTCGATAAGATTTTTGGTGGATGGGTACGGCGGAACCAGTATGAATCGAATGTTGAGTAAAGCTAGTTCTGCCAAGATCGGTCAATGATGCCGAAAATGTACCTAAATTGGCTTTCAGAAAATCCTTCAATCTAACATTCTCATCCGCAGACAAGTTATCAGAATGATAATTGATTTTAAGGTCGTCCAAAGATCTTGATTGTTCAGTGCCAGTCAGTTTATTCGCATTATCATGATCATTAGAGGATGCGTTATCATGTTTTTCTATTGGCACCCTCAGACCGTCCAAGGGCATTGCATGATTGAAATGTGTAGCGTTGGTGCGTGTGGTTGGTGGTTGTTCCT
Organism: Aporrectodea caliginosa; assembly: GCA_020284085.1. Classification (NCBI taxonomy): domain Eukaryota; kingdom Metazoa; phylum Annelida; class Clitellata; order Crassiclitellata; family Lumbricidae; genus Aporrectodea; species Aporrectodea caliginosa. The sequence continues at coordinate 13,250 of JACEVL010004020.1, forward strand.
GATTATCACCAGAAAACGATGCCAACACATCTGAAAGAATAGGTTCCACGCACGCTAACGACTTATGCCGCGGCAGCCAAAGTACTTGATTTGTTGGGTTCAAAACCTTGCAAACAGCCGTTCTTTTAGAAGAATCGATGGCGCTCCTTGCACAAATGAATTTACGTTTTGCCTCAATTGGAAATGGTTCAATTATCGATGTGTCAGACGAATACTTAGCCGGTAGTAAAACTGGCACCAAAGTTTCAGACAAAGGTGGTAAAACAGTTGCATGCAGAGTACAGACAGTGTTAGAACGAACATTAGAAGTTGACAAACGAGTGGCAGTCAAATTATCATAAAAGGTGACAACCTTTTCATCAAAATCGATCCGTGCCCCACTCGCCTCCAAAAAATCTAATCCCAATATCAAACTGTACCCCACCTGTGGCAGAATCAATACCTCACAAGGAATGCTCAACCCCGTAATCGTTACAGTAATTTCCGCTCTACCCTGTACCTGCACAGGATGACCGTCAGCCAAAAACACATCTCTATTGTCTTCCTCCCTCAATGGTTTTAAAGGAATTTTTAGTTTTTGCAGAAATGCGGCACTCATGCAAGACACACTCGCCCCAGAATCAAGCAAACATTGTACAGTATGATTCCTAATCGTGACAAAAATTGTGTTTCTATGCATTGTAACTTTATCAGTCTGCACATAAATTCTGTCCGTGTTAACGTTTATCCCGCCCGCCGCCTGTGGACGACGGGAAGCGAATTCCTATGTTTGACTATAGCGCCCCCTTGTTGACCTGCAAACAGACTGTAAATGACCTCGCTTAGAACACCTAAAACAAGTAACCCCCCGGGCGCGACAGAAGTTATTTGAAGTATGAATACCTCCACAATTTCCACATGTTGGCTTGGAAGTTGTGCGCCAGGAGTTCAGTGGCTGCGAACGGTAAGGCGGTCGTGGTCGCCACGACGGTGAATCATGTGGTCGATTATTCTCCGAGTGTCCTGGATAAGACTGCGCCGATGGTGGATAGCCTCGTGAAGTCGATGTCGCGTAGGGCTCGAGACGTGGTTCCAACACTGGCTTAGGTGACTGATCAACGAACGTGACATGATGGGGTGAAGGCGTCCTGCGTCTCGTAGAATTAATCGCTGCGACACTCGTAATCTGTAGTTGCTTTAGCTCCTCGCGAATAGCGGCGAGCTCGGACACAGTGTGACGGATATGGTGATCAGTGTCTGATTGGTCTTCCTGCGACAATTCCGTCAATCGTCCCCATTTCCGTAGCCCCTCTATTGTAGTTAAATCATGCTGCAGAACATGCTGTCTAATGTTCGAACGTAGACCGTTCAATGCCACGAGGAACGTCTGGCCAGCGTCGACATCAAGTTTTTGAGCCGCTTGCTGGACACTTGTTAAGAAATCATCAACAGACTGGTGCGGTAATTGTTTGAGACTCCACAAGTCAGCAGCGCGTTTCCAGGCATCCGTTGCTTTAGGTCCGTAACGCAGGGTCAGAGCGTCCCGCAAGGCAATAAAATTCTGACGTGTTGCCTGCGACTGCGTGTTAAACCACACAGCTGCTCCATTCTTAAGCAGAAGCGGTAATGCTGCTAATTTCTGCGCCCCCGACATGCGTCGAAACGTTGACCATAGTTCGAAATTCTTCAAAAACTCAAGAATGTCTTCCTGCTGATTTCCCGTAAATGGTGAGGGAACCAATGTATTCCCAGCCATTTCAGAGTCAGATGATATTGAATCAGCGTCAGAACCGTCGTCAGAATCGATAACAGCGTTGCTTGATTGCGGCGACAAAACGAATGCCGGAGACGTAGATAGAAAAGCGTCTGCAGGCGGTGTGAGAACCTGTGGCGCAGACGTGGAGGGAAAAGCGTCAGCAAGCGGTGTGGGAACCGGTGGCGAAGACGTAGTGGGCAAAGCGTCTGCAGGCGGAGCGAGGACAGCAAATGGAGAATCAGTGGGAAGATTCAAAGAAGATGGCAGCAACCCAGAGAAGTGTGATCCCGTTGGAGTGGAAATTAGTGTCTTACCGGAACGAAGTAAGTAACGGCCTGTTGTTTGATTGTCCGGCCCACTCATCTATGTGATGTTCTAGGAGTACGGTGCGTGTGACGAGTGTCTGTAGTCAGATGATCCAGAAACGTTGTCTCGAGAGGTACGGAAGCGACCTTTTCTTTTGAGTTCTCCACCACTTATAGTGTCGTTCTACTATTATCAGTGTACCATGTAAGTCTAGTAAGTAAGTCTACTGTAACACTCTTTATTGTCTAAACACCAATTATACACTATGTAAGCTACACAGAGCTCGTGACTCCACCACACGCACCGACTGGTGATAATTGCCGGAACTGTCCTTAAATACTCCCACGATGACGACGATGGCAGCCTAGCCCGGCCAGCCGCACATGCATGCACCAGCTC
>JACEVL010004021.1:7500-12021 GCA_020284085.1 Aporrectodea caliginosa
TTCTTCTTCTTCTTCTTCTTCTTCTTCTTCTTCTTCTTCTTCTTCTTACTTCTTCTTCTTCTTCTTCTTCTTCTTCTTCTTCTTCTTCTTCTTCTTCTTCTTCTTCTTCTTCTTCTTCTTCTTCTTCTTCTTCTTCTTCTTCTTCTTCTTCTTCTTCTTCTTCTTCTTCTTCTTCTTCTTCTTCTTCTTCTTCTTCTTCTTCTTCTTCTTCTTCTTCTTCTTCTTCTTCTTTTCTTCTTCGCCTTCTTCGCCTTCTTCGCCTTCTTCGCCTTCTTCGCCTTCTTCTTCTTCTTCTTCGCCTTCTTCTTCTTCTTCGCCTTCTTCTTCTTCTTCTTCTTCTTCTTCTTCTTCGCCTTCTTCGCCTTCTTCTTCGCCTTCTTCGCCTTCTTCTTCTTCACTTCTTCTTCGCCTTCTTCTTCGCCTTCTTCTTCTTCTTCGCCTTCTTCGCCTTCTTCGCCTTCTTCATTTTTCTTCTTGCTCTTCTTCGCCTTCTTCGCCTTCTCCTTTTTCTTCTCCTCCTTCGTCATCATCATCATCATCATCATCATCATCATCATCATCATCATCATCATCATCATCATCATCATCATCATCATCATCATCATCATCATCATCATCATCATATGTTAATTGTAGTGTTCATGGCGATGGTAGTTTTAATGCTTGTGTTAATTTTAATGGTAGTTTTAATGGTTGTAGTTATGTTAATATTAGCGTTGATGTTAACATTTGATCTAATGTTTCTTGTAGAGCTCTATTTATTTCTGTCTGGTACTCTTCGGGTCCTTCGGGTCCTTTAAGGTACTTGACGGACCAGTCGCTGTTTGGTTCTTAGACCTTCTGAGGTTTCAACTGGAGGTTGATTTCGACGTGACTGTAGGGTTCCTTACAACTTGGTTCGAATGTCGGCCGTTGCACTGTCAACCTCCAGAGGGCAGGTCGAGTTCTGGTAGTATTCCAGGTTGACTCCGGTTAACTCCAGCTTCACTGTGTCCAAGATCCAACGCTACAAGTTCAGAGTAATAATAGATGTGTACAACTATTGTTTTTTTACAGGTGTCAATAGGGGAAATCTTCACGGTTCCACAAGTGGTTGAAAATTCTCTTGCCAATGCCGAGGCCTTAATATAGATCCCTAAATATTAGCAGTTACGGCTATATCGGATTCTTTGCTCTCATTGTCCACAAAATAAAGAATCAACGATCCATTGCAACAGGACAGATTAGCTGCTGGTTGGTGTACAAGTTTAATTGCTGTCTAACATAGATGATCAGCGTCGTTCTTATCCTTTCCCCAGGCTGGCGACTGGCAATGACAGAGTGCAGAGCAGCTGTTGCGTACAAGGTTATGAATTTAATTCGATGACAATAAGTTCCCATGGCATCCAGAATGACGTAATACAATTGTTTCTTCATTTCACTTTATATTCGCATTTAGACCAAGCGCTTGTTACTCTCATTGTTGCATTATTATTAATATTAATATCAGTGCAATCATTTTTAATACTTTATTAATCCAGTGCAAGTGATGATGGCATTAGTAAACACTTGCAAAACACAGAACGTGTAGCTTAATTTGCCTGTTATTTGAATCTCCTCCTCTTCAGCCCTTCCAATTCACCGTTGTCGTTGTTTCTCCAATCTCGGATTCAATTCCTTCGATCTCTCGTTGGCTAATATCATCTACTGACCTAGAATTCTTTCTTTGAATCTGCGCTCAGGGTTTTCTTAGTGACCCAGGGATAATCGGATACCTGCGCTGCTGGCCGCTTATTGGCCTAATGCCAACGCTTTATACATTTCTCCAAAAGGTCGGGTCTCAGCCTACCGCAAATCTATAGAAGAATCCGAGTTCGTGCGTGTGTGAATGAAATAAAGTTACAAAACATAACACTTAAAATTATGGACACGCAATATCTAACCATTAAGAACATCTTCAATTCAAAATATTAGGCCTACTATTATTGACAGAGCACTCCATTCGATCTTTTCGTTGCCACTAGATCCCTACTGCGATGTCATGTGCAGTGTCATAGCTCAGACTGTAGTGGACCGGTAGGCTATACATGATCCTATTTAATAAATAGCTCGGCCTGGCATATCGAGTGACTTGCGGGCGACCCAGATTTGCAAAATCAGAAGTTTGCTGTCTCTAAATGCATCGGTCTGGGCTTTTCCAATAGTTTTCATCTCTCACAATCGTCAACGATCCCAAGGCTATCGCTACTGTGTAAGTGTGGGCTGTTCAAACAGTTTTAGCTGATCCATGGCCTCTATACAGTTTCAGCTAAAACATTTTCACAGTCATCAAGTGTATTATAAATATTTCTTTGTCCAACAATTACTTGTGCCACTAGGTCCACATTGTTGCTATAATGTCTGATAATTGTGTGTTTGTATAGTCTACGTCAGCAGGTCTTTTGATGTGACAAGCTTTTAACAGAAGTGATGGTCGTGTTTTGAATTTTGAACCCGGAGACTTTGAGTGCTTTCTGTAATTAAATTGTGAGTGGTGGGTGGTGCAACTGATAATTTAATTTAAGCCAACATAATTTATGTTTTATGATTTTGGCTTATTAGACCTGATTGTCGTTTAACGGCCTACAAGCAATGTGACAAGACATGTAGGCAAAAAGCCCATTGTGAAATTAGCCAGAGAGCCTATGACCTGCAAGGTGGCAACGTTTCATTTTAAGGGAGTAGCTGGTATGCGATGGCTGCTGCAGTTTACATGCATCTTGGGGTAATTCTGGTTATTGTCTACAGCATTGTGCTGTCGGTGTTTGGGACCGGGTGCTTCTGTTGGTTTCATCTGAATTTTAACGTGAAAATATATGTATTCTATTTCTTTGTGCAGGATGATAGATTACCATTGTCGTCATAATATTTGCAATGTTTCAACATCTCTCCAGTCTTCTCTCTCCTTTTGGGAGCTACATGTATGTTACTGATTTTGAAAGTAATCAACTGTGACTGCGGCGCTGATCAAAAACAGGATCATTAAAGATTCGGTATTTTACATTTGAATTATAGAAGCAGTATACTAACAGTAATTAATTTTGGTTCTGATATGTACGCTTTGTAGAAATTAAAGAAATATAAATTCACAGCTTCACCATCATTCTGAGCTGTGGCTGGATTTACGAAGAAACAGCGATGCCTGTCGAAGCAGCCACCCTTCCACCCCATTTGCAAATTTAGCATCCGCATCTGAGAAAACCACAAAGCTAATTTAAGAGATGGATCAATCAAAATTCGTTTATTTCCAATCACAAAATATCAAAGACGCATTTCTGCTTACAAGTTAATATAGTAATATATATAACGCTAAAGACACTAGACACGACTAACATGCCGAGCCGTATAGTTAACAGCTCCAATAATGAAATACAAATATTAACAAATAATAGTTGGTAGATTAACGAACGATGGCGGCGCGTAGGCGCCTTAGGCGGCTGCCTATTATAGTTGGCCTATTGGTAGCTGCGGCCCTGCATAATAGCCTTTGCTGTTTGTATGGACAAGCTAAGTTATAATAATTATCAACTAGGCTGAGTATTCTTATTCGATCCTCGGTTTCTTTCTGGATGCATTAAAATCAACGCACCAATTCGCGCGGTCGATTTACGAAGAAGAATCTCTATTCAACACAGATGACAAAATGAACTCATTTTGGATATCAGAAGGTTAGCCTATTGAATAATAGAGTTGCTCAAAAGTAATCAAAACATACTCTTTATTCCTTTATTAATGATCGGCGGTCAAAAAGGTCTGACCACGGAATACGCATGCGCAATACAATTTGTTTCCTTTTTATTTGTATGCGGAATAATTCCAAGTCATAAGGAATCGGTAACACTTTATGGTTATGGCTACCTCTCACAATCTAACTAAGAGACTGTGTTGTGAATTTTCGTTTATAAATGTACAGAAACCAGTTCTGATTTTCGAATAATCTGTATGAAATGTTTGTTTAGTTGCGGCAGTAGTTCATTCATTCATTCATTCATTCCGGAGAATTACATAGCGCCTCTTCAAGAAGCCTACTCAGAGGCGCTTCCAGCACAGCCACGGCCAAACAGAAACAAAACCTTATAGCAGTTGGTAGAAACGCAGGCAAATTATTCCGGGACAGTAAGAGTAACGTAAGCGAGAGCCATTCCAAGTGGAAGGGCCAACAACCGAGAAGGCTCGACGCTGTCTGACCGAGGAGCGGGCCCGAGGGACCAATGGCTCCCCCTTAGTCGAAGAGCGCAGAGCTCGACGAGTCTATCACACTTAGAAATAAGCTTACCAGACCTTACTAAAAAGTAAGGCGTCTTACTATATGGAAAGCCAGGTTACTATAAAACTCTAAAGTAACATCAAGTTACTCCAGGCTGTAAGGCATAATGAGCAAGTTACTTAAAAGTACTCTGCAATTTTAACTGCTCTAGAGTCTAGACCCTATAGCGTATAAATATAGATACACACAGATACTTAGATAGGCTGGTAGATAGATTGATAAACAGATAGATAGAT
>JACEVL010004022.1:0-12012 GCA_020284085.1 Aporrectodea caliginosa
CATCCAGGAGAGCAACTTAAAATGTTCTGCTATGAGGAAAATGTCGCCATTTGTTCAATCTGTTGTGTTGAAAGTCATCAGTCTCACAGATGTGTTAATGTTAATAAAGCCGCTGGAGAATTTGTGCAACAACTCAAAGACAGCTTCAGCAAAGTGACACATAGACTTCCAGAGTGTCAAGAACTTGGAGAGAAACTAGATAAATACAAGAAAGAATTTGAAGGAGACGTTTTTAAAACCGAAGAGTGTATTCGCGACGCAGCAGATAAAATGACAAAGTTGATTAATCAACATACAGAACTATTGGTCCAGGATTTGAAATTAGTAAGAGAAAGAAACCTCCAAGCCTTTGAAATCACTAAACAGGAAATCGACAGATTCAGAGTTATGATTGACAGCTATTCTAGATATTCCGAGGAACTTCTGACTCGAGGATCACCTGTTGATATATGTAGAACTGCCAATCAAATGCTTATCAGAGCACAAGAATTGGAAACGCTGCATCCAAACTGCGATGAGGATTGTTTTTGCTGTGATACAGTGGCTTTTCACTCTGTGAATATGGAAAGCTTGTTGAGTGAACAGGGGTTGAATAACGCAGTTGGTGAACTCGCAGTTGCTCGGTCTTCAGATTGGCTTAACGAATTTAAGAAAAGCACGACAGGTAACATAATTCAAACGCTTCCTTAATTGGCCCACAGGTCGGCGCAATATTCTGTTCTGTCCGTGTTTAAATACGACATTGTCTAAAGAGAAATGGTTTATTAAAATGCATTATTTGTGTATACATACATAATTTTATGTAGGATATTCATGTAGCCTATGTACGTTTCATGTATGTTTAGCCTATGTGTATGTACGAATGTATGTATATGTACGCTCGTATTTTCCTGCGTATGTATGTAACTAAGGATCCTGAGTGGCCGAGTGGGTTTGTGCCTGCTCGCCGCGCCGGCGCACCGGGTTCGCTTCCCGGTCGGGTCGGTTTATCAGAGATTAATTTCTCGGATCTTTACTGCGGGTGGCTCGGTCGCATTATAAACGTGGAGTACAATACAACACACAACACAACACAATATACTGGGGCGCGGTGGTTTGGGGGTATGTTCGGTGCCTTGCAGCTGGAGGGTTGCGGGTTCGAATCCACCTCAAAGCCGTCGCGTAGGGACCCTGGGCAAGTCCTTCACTCGCAATTGCTCATGCGCTTCGGCGTGAAACTCCGACTACAGCAGTAGTCGGGAGCGCCTCTGAATAGGAAAATCTGGTAGAGGCGTTATAACAAGTGTTCAAGTACAATACAATACAATATGTATGCATCTATGTATACGGTATATACATGCATGCATGAACGTACCTATGTAACAATAATATAAATTATATTCTTTATTAATTCAAACTGACAATTACAATTCAGTATGAACGGATGATCACAAGTTATTACAGGAGTCAAATTTAACTGTATTCGGCATCCATGCAAGGCGCCCATCACGGCCTACATCTCATTTTACCAATGCGTAATCTCGCAAATGATAGGCTGAGTGGACCTATTGGAAGGTACGGGATCCGATCCCGCTTCCTACTGCTCTTCACGCCACTGATGTTACCACTATACACTATGTTATAGCTAGAGACTTGGGAAGGATCGTTAGGTCTGTTTAAGTTGTGGCCAAACTCTAGAAGGTGTGCTAGGTTGTTACGTTTGACAGACTCAAGAAGGTGTGTTAGGAGTGCGGCCATCTGGCGAGAAAGGAACTCTATTTTAAGTTCGGAACATTACAGTTTAAGAGACCCGTTTTTTGGGATCGTGGATACAGTCACACCCGACGTTACTCTATCCAGAGGACTAGAATCATGCCCGCTATGCAATAGGTCAATGCAGGTGACATGATTTTGTGGACTCGAAAAGAGCCGAACGATAAACACTCCCAAAAGCAGTAGAAGATTGTCGACCATGTTTTCTAATGATGACACAAACCCTAACACTGACCCTAACCGACCCTCGCGTCGCCGAACGTGACCGTAAACGACCCTCACGATGTCCGCCATTTAAAAATACAAAGGAAGCTAGCAAGGTCACTTGACATACTTTAGCCAATAGCATGACGGGCGTCAATGCAGTTGCTTGGATTCCGCTCACGTCCGGGGCGTGAACTACGTTCTTTGTTAGCTAGCCAAGGCTCCGTTAGAAGATTACTGTCTTGAAGTCGAGTAAGGTTATTCCGATTAGGTTTAGATATTGTCCTGTCTGTCTCGCGTCTTGTACGTGAGACCAGAATTTCTGTTGATGTGATGTGAAGACCGCTTTTGGTTGATAAACTTGATAGGCCTATGCTCTGCCTTTAGTGAAGGTGCTGTAGTTGAAGCCACTGCGTTCTTTTCAAGTTTACGTTCTGTTCGTTTTGAAGGTATATTTTGTTGTGTATTTTTCATTTAAAAAATATACTTTTGTCGTAGATCCAAGCGATAGGCTTAATTTATTTAGAGGATCTTCTAAAAAATATATAATATTTATATATTGCATATAAATGTTGCAGCCCACGAACATCAAAACTCTGAAGATGCAACTACATACTTAGTTAACATTCCAGAAAACACGGTTGGAAAAACGCCTCAGGTGATGATTGAGAACAAGCGCTTTGGTGGCGGTGGTCAAGTGAAAAATATCGTCGACGATGAAGGTATATAGGCATCTGTTACTTTCTCAGATCCAGCGGGTAGACCTACATCGATAGTGATCGATTTAATGCATAATTGACTGATTAAACCAGTCACTCACTCATTCAGTCATTCACTCATTCACTCATTCACTCGGATATCTGGTATTCCTTTCCAAGTTATCTACGTAGAAGCACAAATTATTTTAGATAGACTATTTGTGATTTTTATCACGATTAGCTGTTTGTAACATTTTTTAACATGTGGGGCGCAGTCACTGTGGTGTAGGGTATGTTCGGTGCCTTGCAGCCGGAGGGTTGCGGGTTCGAATCGACCGCGTATGAACCCTGGGCAAGTCCTTCACTCGCAATAATGCTCATGCGCTTCGGTGTGAAACTCCGATTCAGTGTCCGCGCTGTAGTCGGGAGCGCCTCTGAGTAGAAATCTTGAAGGGGTGCTATAACAAGTGCTCATACATACGTACAATTTAATATTTCTGCTTAAGGAGTTTATCTTAATCGTTTGCTGGTTTCCTTGCTGTGAAACTACTTACTCTTATGTGCGTGATTAGCAATGAATGAAATGCAGCATTTGTAATGTTGCCTATGGAATTTATCTTAAACGCCAGCTGTCAACACCAAATTACAAATTATGCATTATTTGTACATGTATATTTCTAGTTGCCGAAAAACTGGTGCATCGACCTTTTGTAATGAAAACAAAGAATGTTACTTTTAATGTTAACGGACCCACTTCGATTTCTGCTCGAACGATTGAAGTTAGCAATATTCCGTTAGATGTTAAGAAGAAAACTTTGAAGAAGATGTTCGAGAGCAGATGCAATTGTGGAGGCGAAACTGACAGCATTGTTTATGACCAAGGTCAAAGAACAGCACTGATAACTTTCAAAGACCAAGAAGGTAGTTAATATGCAGTGGTACATTTTGACTCAAATTTCCCAGTATCAATCTGCTCTGAAATGGATACATCAGGACGTAGGCTTATCCGTGAGGCTTCGTTGTAGTTTGGGGAAAGGTAACCGATTGGTTAGGGCGCTGGCCTTGTAACGCGGAGTACGGGTTCGAGCCTCTTTCCTTTAAACGATTAGGCCTACGGTGTATGGACGTTGAGCAAATCCGTCATTCACAGTTTCTCAGCACCATCGATTAAATTTTATGCTTCGTCATTAGACGGTGGCGCTTATTAAATTTGTGCTAATAATAATAGAGCTTTGCCGAACTGTGCCTTTGATGTGAGTACCTTCTTAACCGAAACATTACTTGTACGTGATTTCAGATTAGTTTTAGTTATATATTATAGTTCCACTTGCCCGTCGATCATAGCTGTGGTAGGCTATAATCTGTTTACATAATACATATGAACTATTATTAAGAACATTTTAAGAACCCATCCTCAAAAGCGGTGTATCATTTTGTACTATGTTGTGCATGCAAGCCTTTCAGATGCAAATGAAGTCTACTTACTTACTTACTGTCACTATGCTGACTTTCAGTTGCAGAGACGCAGATTAGCAGAGGCAGTATAAGGCACAAGCATTACACGCTTATGATATCGAGACCATCACAACGAGAACCTGTTAGGTATATCAAGGAGCTATGGCCGCATCGATGAAGTGAGTGACGAACATCATGGCTGAGAAGGGGCAACGATCGGCAATAAACATTTCAGATCCAGAAGTTAATATGTTTCATCTTTCAGTCGATCAATCAGTCTTTCGTGCCTGCTCATTCACTTACTCAATCACTCGTTCAATCTTGCTTATTCATTCACTTTCATTTATTCATTAATTCATTAATTCACTATCTCTCTCATTCACTCCCAACTATTCACTCATCCATTCGAAGAAATTATATAGCATATCTATAAGCTGTGCTGTAAACTTTATTAATTTCAGATTCACAGGCGTTTTAGCTGTAAACTGATTTTTAAATGATCGTCAATTGTAACATTTTGTAATAATGACCTCGGAGTTTATATTTACTTTCTGCTTATTCTCATAATTATTGTAAAACCCCTAGCTATATCTTTGCATACCATAAAGACATTTTGTGACATGCAGCATTTTGTAGTGTTGTCTTTAGAATTTATCTTGAATACCAACTGTCAACACCAGTTTACAAAATATATAAATATTATTGAATGCATTTTGGCATTATTATATTGTATTTACTATTATTATTTATTATTTACTTTACTTTTTATGTGCGACACTGTTTCTACAATAACCGCTGACCACGGTATTTAAAATGTTCTTTAAAGCCTCTGTGACAACATTATGATAATCCGTTACGCAGGTTTGTTTCAGGCAACCCAAATAAAGGTAAAAAAACTTTTAAAATGGCTGAAAAATTATTCAGGTGGTTCTATAACCGCACAGTCGAAGCATGCCAGAAAAATCTGCATTATTGCCAGCTTCCATCGTCTATAATTTTTAATATATGCACACACCAATACTCGCTTATTTTCCATAAAATTTGTTGGCTCCACAACCTGGAGCATGCTTCCCTCTCACATACGTTGTGCCCCGCACGTACGACACTTTAAAAAAATGCTAAATGCCTTCCTGATTAATGGAAATTAGCTATAACCTACCCTGCCGGATATTCTTTTTTCACTGTTAGTTAAGGTTTTCGTTTTTTTCTTTATTTTCATACTGTTTTGAATTGTGTTTATCATGTACTGTGTACTATGTACTATACTGTTTGCATTACTGTATGAAACTTGATGTTGCACTGTTTGTCAAGGATTTAGCTATCACTAATTCAAATTTCTGAAATGTTGTTTTAGGTGTCCCTAGTTAGCGGGATCTTGATCCCGTTTGGGACTCCTCTTGCGGCCAATCCTGATATTTTACGTTAAATGTTATGTGATTTTTATTTGACATGGCTTCAATAAAAGAGTTTTGATTTGATTGATTGATTGATAAAGAAATTCAAATGCAGGAGCTTAATATGAATTGCTTGGTGTAGAAGAGAAGACCGAAAGGAATGTCTGTGGATACATGGTGTTGTTGCAATGACTGCGGAAGGAAAGTGAAGTTACGGAAGATAACAACGAGAAGGGTAATATTCAATGTAAGATAAACCTCTGACTATTTTCAGCGCCACTCAAAGACAGAGTTAGAGACCCGCTTATGGCCAGCGCTATAAAAGATCTGGTTGTTTGGTTAGTTTGGTATCAGATCGTAATCTGGATCGGACAACTTGTGGAGACGGAATTAGTATTTGGATTGATGACCACTCAGCCCTCCACCCTTCCATGGGCAGTAAATTAACACCATTGCTAGATGAGGCTTATATAGGCGTGTCCTATTGCTGGATTACTAAGCCTGTGTCAAATGAGCCTTCGGCCCCGATGGAACTATCCTGAGAACTTCATATATAGGCGCATATAAGCAAGTCAATATTTAAATCTATAAGTAGGTATGTAAATAAGTAAGTACGCACTTAGCCTTAATATGCACCTAATAAAGGCACATAGAAATGTGTCGCCCATACTTTTGAATAGACGCTGTTTATAAATGAAGAATCTGATTACAAGCAAGTTTATTACCGCTAGGCTACTATGAAGGATTTTCGCAGAAGATAATGCAACGCCAAGCGAGCATTGCAAATTTGTCAAACACACGACATACCCAGAGTTTTAAGTTGTTCAGAAGACGTATAAGTATAATCTGTGGTGAACAGACTCTGGATTATGATCGTTGCAGTCAAGAGAAAAGAGAGTACACTGGCTCAAAGTTTGAGCCTCAAACGCGTTCTTCATCGGTTATAGCCGTGGACTCGTGGCTGTAGGTCTGGATTCTTCTCTGTTAATAATAATAATAATAATAATAATAATAATAATAATAATAATAATAATAATAATAATAATAATAATAATAATAATAATAATAATAATAATAATAATAATAATAATAATAATAATAATAATAATAATAATAATAATAATAATAATAATAATAATAATAATAATAATACATCCAACTGATGCAATTCTACCACTTTGTCCCACTGGCTTTCGAAACCATTGGACCAATTAACGCCAAGGGACTGGCCTTTCTCGCCAAGCGACGCCAACCTGGGTCGTCTCTTGGGCCTAATTTTGGGCGACCCAAGAGAAACCAGTTTGTTGTTCAAGCGCCTGTCGGTTGTAATCCAACGTTTCAACGCTGTTGCGTTCCACAGCACTTTTGTTCTTCCAGATCTTGACAAGGATGGCCACTCCAGAGTAAACATTGCTTATTAATATCTGACACCTGAGGGATTATAGATACCTCGGGTAAAAAAATAATAATAATAATAATAAGACGATTTCTATAGCGCTGTATGCCATTGTCCAATAGAATTTCCATCTGAATATCAGGTGAAAGGTGACATTTCATCACTTACTTTACTACAGTGTCATTATTCTGATGTTCTGTGGCCTGACATTCTGAATTATCAACCACTTATTAATATTATTATTAATATTATTATTATTATTATTATTATTAATATTATTATTATTATTATTATTATTATTATTATGTATTATTATTATTATTGTTATTATTATTATTATTATTATTATTATTATTATTATTATTATGTAGTGTCATTCAGCGGAGTTCAGAGATCGGTGGCAGTGTCCCGGAGAGAGAGATGGCGTTCCCCCGTTGAAGAGCCACTGAGATCCGCTGGAATAGGTATGATGACTCCATTGGATCATGGGTTGCGTCACTTGTCCGTCTTCCCAACTCAGAAACGAACTGTAGTCCCTCTCTGCTCCAAGCGCCGCCAGTTTCTAAGGCGACCGCTACAAACTCGTGGGTGGTAGTGATGGTGGAATATTTCACCTTCTTGGAGACAACCGCGCGTTCGGCGGCTTCCCCAGCTCCAGTAGATGTATGGCCAAGATGAGACGTTGCGTAGGTGTCGGGCACTGTCACATCCCATGCAAGACATCGTCCACGTGACCAAGGGATCAGCGTGACACCGTCTGGTCGCTTTCCATCTTCTCTTGACAGACCGAGTGGTTCTTTCTGTGAGGGGATTTTTGCTTTATTATTATTATTAATATTATTATTATTAAAATTATTATTAATATTATTATGAATATTATTAATAATAAAATAGTCTTAATATTATTATAAATAATATCAATATTAATTTTATTATTATTACTATTATTATAATTATTATTATTATTATTACTGTTATTACTGTTATTACTGTTATTACTGTTATTATTACTATTACTAATGCTATTGCTATTACTATAATTTTATACTATTTACTGTTTATTATTATTGTAATTTATATTAATTATTAATTATTAATTATTAATTACTTATTATTTATTATTTACTATTTACTAATTATTAATTATCAATTACTAATTATAAATTAATTAGTAATTATTATTCATTAGTAACAATAATTATAATTATCATAATTATCATAATAATCATAATGATCATAATAATTATAATAATTTTAATAATTTTAATATTTTTAATAGTAATAATTATAGAAATAATTATAATAATAATTTTATTAATAATTATAACTATAATAATAATCATGTTTATAACAATAATTTTAATAATAATTATAATAATTATTATAATAATAACTATAATAATAATTATGCTAATTTCAATGATAATTATAATAATTATCATAATAATTGTAGTAATTATAATAATAATAAGAATAATTATAATTATAATTATAACTATAATAATTATAATATGCAGATCTCCCTCAACTCACAACTTTGTCCCCATTGCCTAGAATCACTGGACCCGATAAATAATTATGTCAGGACGAGAGTTCATTACAGAACTAGGACGTCGGGTGACTGCCACCACCGTCGATCCCTTGGAAACCACATATCGACTCCGGCGCTTGTCAATCTGCACGCAACGGTATAACGCCATAGCATTCAGAGGTACTTTCATGTACAACGCCGGGGACGAGGACCACTAGCCATACTAGCGTAGTAGCGTTGATTATTCTTCGGAATTGCGTCCAAAAGCCTGAGGGATTATTTATACCTCGGCCGAAAAAATTATAATAAAAATAATTATAATAATTATAATAATTATAATTATAATAATTAAAACAGCTATTATGATTATTATAACTATTATAATTTTAACTATTATAATTATTATCAACTACTGCCTTCAGGCAACTATACGGCGACTGCTCCGGTCTCGTTATCTACCGGAATCCTACCAAAGTTTCGAGCTACTTTGCAGAAAAGCAGACTCTAACCTCTTTTCTACCATCATCAGCAACCCTGCACATGTATTACATCAACTACTGCCTCCCGTGAAAACTGTTTCATACTCGCTACGCCCCAGAACCCACAATAGAATAATACCTAAGGCAAACTCTCTATCTCGTAAAACATTTGTCACACGGATGCTTTATACTTAATTTTTTTTTATTTGATGATCTTTGTACACCAAAATGCGGTTAGCAGTTAATTTTTCAATAAAGGATATACTTACTTACTTACTTACTTATAAATAATTATTATAATTATTATAATTATTATTATAATTATTATTATAATGATTATTATAATAATTATTATTATAATGGTTATTATTATAATAATTATTATAATAATTATAATAATAATTATTATTATTATAATATAAATATATAATTATTATAATTATTTTATAATGATTATTATAATAATTATTATTATAATGATTATTATTATAATCTGATTATTTTTCCTAATGATTATTATTATAATAATAATTATTATAATAATAATTTATAATAATAATTATTATAATAATAATTATTATAATAATAATTATTATAATGATAATTATTATAATTATAATTATAATAATAACAATAATAATAATTATAATAATAATAATAATAATAATAATAATAATAATAATAATTAATATTATTAATATTAAAATTAATATTATTATTATTATTATTATTTTCGTTATTATTATTATTAATACAACAACAACAACAATAATATAGATGTACGTATATATTTGTTTGCTTCTGCGTGTATCTATATTATGTTGTATAATAGAATATATGTTGTATTTATATATATGTTATATATATTATATATATATATATGTATATATATATCTATTGTTACATAAATACATAGGCCAACTGGTCGTAGTATACCCGCAGCCGATCGAGTCGATCGATCAAGTCGATCGTAAACTCGGCCAAGTCGAGTCGATCGAAAAATCGTCGACTCGATCGACTCGCCGATCGAGTCGATCGTAAACTCGGCCAAGTCGAGTCGATCGTTCTTTCCTCGACTCTACTCGACTCTAAAATATTTTACTTACTATTTTTTCACAAAATGACAGACCTTATGATACAATCACGTAATTCTGTGTAAACAAACAACTACTGTATGAACCCAATATGAAGTTCAGTGCAAATAATGAACCTCTTGGCGCATTCTTATTAGTGAAAGTTAGGCTATAGGGCCTAGAGATATTTTTGACAGTTTTACGGGGAATATTGGAGCGATTAAAATGTGTTAAGAATGCCGTATTTTCAGGAAATTTTAGCTCTGTAGTCAGTAACGATGATTTCAAAACGTTCGAAAGCCTGCACGTTAGAACAAGACTGAACGCGTCGACTTCTCACTCGGATGTGTGGCAACATTTTGGTCCACTCTACAGTGAGTAGACCTAATAATGGGAGCCTCAGCTGCCGCCAACAATTAATATATTTGCCCTAGTCGCTCTATCTTTCTAAAAAGGAAAAATGCCTACATGGTTGCCTTCCGGATTGGAATTGTCATGAAGTACAATAATTTAGTGTCATGTGGTTAGTGGAAAAATACTTGCAATTTTAACAAACGATTTGGAGCATAGGCCTGATTATGTATGTCTATAATCTGGAACATATACTGAACTGTGACGGAACCCTCCAAGAGGTTCCAAAGTAGAGGAGAAGTAAATCCTCTGGACCATTTTCAAAATCGTCACCAAACTATAGGTTATTATTACAAATTGAACCTATAAGAAACCACATTTCTATATAATACCCAAGTTCTCGCTATGACTCATCGATCGAAACTATCGGAAATCCCCAAGGTATCGATCGATGAGTCAAAGGTCGCGAAAGTTCCCAACAGTTTCGATCAGTCGTCAGTTTTGATGATGAGCCATCACACGGTCGTTAAGTCTTCATTATTGACCCACGAATTAAAGGACTCGGGATAACCAAGCCATTTTACGAGCGATTTCTTTCCGCGTTTCCTGATAATCTTCTCGATTCTAAATAATTCTTGAGTCGTCTTCTGTAGCTCTTGCTCGTAGAATGAGCCTTGAATTTCTTCTCCGTTATAATCTTTAATCTTATAGGTTGGAGGATCAGTGTATAGAACTCCAGACACGGTAAACACCTCTTCAGACCATCTCGCCGTGTATCCTTTTTCAAATGTAGTCTTTTTCTTCGTTATTCTAACTTTATCACCTACCGAGAACATAGGCTTAATAGGCTCTGAAATTTCATCACCGTACAAGTTCATCCATACAGTCTTTTCATTATTTTTCAGGCTCGCTTTAGAGGGCGTCATTTTAATAGAAGAATGTCTTACGTTATTATAATTACTAACCATTTCGCCTAATACATCGATATATCTTCGAGTTGAATTAGCTGTAAAATATTTAAACATTTTATCCCTCATCGTTCTATTCCAACGTTCGACTACACAGGATTTCTCCTCATTTTCTGTGGAATATAAATCGACTAAATTCTTTACATCCTTATTATAAAATTCTTTCCCTTTATCAACCCATAATTTACCCGGTTTTCTTCCACTCTTTAATATTTTCAAGAAACCACTAGCCGTAGATTTTCCGCTCTTGTCATGTAGTGGCACGATCCAACCATACTTTGAAAATATATCTATAACCGTTAACAAGTATTTCACGTTATCGTTATCTTCGGCGAATGCGTGCATATCGATTAGATCAGCTGCCCAAATGTCGTCTATACCCCCGACGTACACCTTCCTTTTTCTAAAATGCCTTACTACGGGTTTATGCAATTCATCCGCTAGTTGGTCAGTCCATTTTAAGCTTTTTTTAAACCTAATCCCAAACTCGATTTAGCTGATAATATAGGCTTAACTAAACTCCTCTCTATTCGTTCTCTTAAGCTTGGGTTAGAAATATTATTCAAATCATTAATCATAGTTCTATCAGCTACATTCCTATTAGCCGTATCGGAGTATTGATTGTAAGCTAAATCGTGAATATAAGCCGCGCTATCGACTCGGTCAACGGGCTTACTCCACTCTTTAGGAGTGCCATCGGGATTAAGTCTC
>JACEVL010004023.1:0-11025 GCA_020284085.1 Aporrectodea caliginosa
TACCGCCTATAGTCGTTAGGAACTTCTTACCTTCTGCAATCTCTCCCCTCTGTACCATTAATGCCAGTATACTACAAGGCTCTGGCCTTGGACCTACTGATTTTGTCATAGCCATTTCTAGCCTTAAACCTAAATACAGTAGAAACCGTCTCCATAAATATGCCGACGATAGCTACTTAGCTGGTCCCTGCTTCCTGCATTGACAGCACTCTTTCTGAACTTGACCATATATCAGATCTCTAAGTGGGCAATGGGCATCCATTAGCAATCTTAAATTAAACCATGCTAAGACCAGTGAAATGTTTGTCAAACGACCGAGGTCCAAACCTATTGCTCCTCCCTCCTCTCATCCCTGGCATCGAGCGGGTCCAGGAGATGGTTATATTGGGTGTCACTCATCTCTGATCGGATTGGCTTTGGGGCAATGGGGCACACATGGACAAAATATGCTGCAAACCCCGAAAATCCATGTTCGAGCTACGTGTTTTGGTCGCCCACGGTTACCACGGTCAACGTCTCTTTGACATTGTTAGAGCTACTCCTCGCACGGCTACGTTATGCCTCCTCTGTTTGGTGGGGATTTGCCACTGTAGGGGAACATAAACGCCTTAACGGTATTCTGAGAAAAATGACCCGTCCAGGCTTTCCGGATCCACCATGCCGATCTTCCTAGTTTTGACAAACACTGTTCTAGAGCTTATTCTACTCTTTTCCGTTCAATTCTCTTAAACCCTTGTCACATCCAGTTTATTCATATAATAAAGTCATATTTTTCACAGATCTAGATGGATTAGGTACTTTTATATCGAAATCATCGGTGAAAAATTTGAGGTAAATAAAAGCCCAAAATGTACTACATTTGGCATCAAATGCTCAAAATTGCGTCGGCTTCTGGGCGCCCCAGACCCCGATGGGGGAGCTTACGACGCTCCCCCATACCCCCTAGTCGTTAAGGGCTTCTTGCCTTCGGCAATCGCAGCTTCGCGCCTTCGGAGTTCAGCAACTTTTTCCCGCCTTCTTCCTACGCACATTCTAGTAGGTCCCAACTTCTGCACAGGATGAACTTGGTGCAGTCGCTTGGATAGGGGTGCGTCGGAACGTTCCTTCGACAGATGCTCTGCACAGTGCCAATTTTCCAGTTCTTATCGGGAAATTTGGCTCTGATTTTTCTGTAGCCAAATCCAAGTTCTCTTAAAGTCTGTATACTCATTTTATTGTGGCGCCCGGGTGGGTTTCCCGGGTCGGCCTTCTTGCCTGGTCCCTTTTCCTTTCCCCGCCTTAGCCGGTAGCGCGCTTTGGGTTGCTAGCCTTGGCCTCTAGGCTTGGCCTCTCTAGGCTTGGCCTCTCTAGGCTTGGCCTCTAGGCTTGGCCTCTCTAGGCTTGGCCTCTCTAGGCTTGGCCTCCTTAGGCTTGGCCTCTCTAGGCTTGGCCTCTTCTAGGCTTGGCCTCTCTAGGCTTGGCCTCATTTAGGCTCCGCCCCCTTAGGCTTGGCCTCGTAGGCTTGGCCTCTTCTAGGCTTGGCCTCTCTAGCTTGGCCTCATTTAGGCTCCGCCCCCTTAGGCTTGGCCTCTTTGGAGGGCTCCGCTGATTGGCTGGGTTAGTTATAAATAGGAGCGCTTCTGTATAATTAAGTAGTTAGAGTTAGGGTTGTGTAGTGTGGTTGTTGTTCGTTCTTATGATTAGTAGTTGATTGTGTTCGAGTGTTCGAGTGACTGTGATGACGTAATACGTCTGTGACTAATAAAGAGATCGTTATTTTAACTTCCTGTGTTGAATCCTTCGGTGTTTGACATTGACTGCGACGGCTCATCGGCTGGCAGACGCGAAGCCCACCGATAGACGACGGTGGCCGTACTTGTGCTCCCATCCTGAGCAACACGCGCCTTCCCTCGCCATCCTGAGAGAAGAGGCAAAGAAGTGGGCCCGTCCGATATTTGTCACATTGGTACCAGAGCCGTGGGGTTTTGTCCGAGAGTTCCTGCCGCCGACGAAGCCAGAATCGACCGAAGATGTTCCAGGGAGACGACGACGATACGATCGCCTATCCGATGCCTAGTCAGATCCGCACGCCGGCCGAGACGTCAACGCCTGCTGCCGGGAGAGCAACCGCCGGGACGCGACCGGACAGAAGCCGCTTCCTCGAAGATCTCGCTTTCCCGATGCCTAGAGATGTCCGCACGCCCGCCGATGCCTTGACGCCAGCTGCAGGGAGAGCAACCGCCGAGACGCGACCGGACCGAAGCCGCTTGCTGACGGAGATCGACTTCGATGATTTTGCGGAGCCGGTGAGATCGAGCCTCCGCGAAGAGATGAAAGAAGAGATGACCGTGAAGCCGGAGAGATCGAGCTTCCGAGGAAAGACGGGCGAAGCGACGACGGAAAAGAAGAAATTGAAACCGAGTTTCCGCGAAGAGACCGAAAGACCGGACGCACGGGAGACTTCGATGCCGAATTTGCTGGAAAGTGTCAGCGGTTTGCTGCGAAGCCGCCCGACGCCGATGAAGCCAGGCAAGTTCGATGGGACGGGCTCTTTGGAGTCGTTCCTGGTCCAGTTTGAGGTCTGCGCGACGCACAACCAGTGGACGGCCGCGGACCGGGTCGACTTTCTGCGATGTTCGCTAGAGAAGGCCGCTACGCAACTTCTCTGGGACTTTGGCGCTCAACCGAGCGTAAGTTACGAAGAACTCGTGGAACGCCTCCGCCAAAGATACGGGACGGAAGGCCAGGCAGAAACCTTCCGTGCCCAGCTGTACTACCGACGCCAACGCCCGGAAGAAAACCTGAGCGACCTGCTGCATGAAATCCGACGTCTGGTTGTCTTGGCCTACCCGGTGCCTTCCAACGAGACCACGCAGATCATCGCGAAAGACGCCTTCCTGGAAGCCATGAGAGACCGGGAGCTCTCGCTCAAAGTACGCGAGCGAGAACCCAAGAATCTGGACGAGGCGTACCGGACCGCGCTGCGTCTGGAGGCCTATCAGCGAACGAACGACTCCGACGATCGCCGCAGACCGCCAAACCGAGTGCGCGGGACTCAGGAAACTGATCTGAGTGCCCAGCTCCAAGCGCAAATGGACCGGTTCCTGGCGACGCAGAAGGACGAACAGCGGAGATTTCAGCGAGACATTGAGAAAAGAATTGATGAGCAACTCCGGGAACTCCGCCCGAGAAATCCGCCTGAAGAATCGGCCCGAGACGCCCGGCCTGAACGAGACCGCGCGGGCCCTCCGGAGAACCAGCGACGCTCAATGACCTGCTTCAACTGCGGACGAGCCGGTCACATCGCCCGCAACTGCCGCCAAGCTCGCCGATCCCAGAACCGCCAGAACGAGACTGCGACGACCGAGCCCGATGCTTCGACGCCACCGGACCCGGTGGCCATGAACCATACGACACGCCCGAAAGTGCCGGACCGCGCTACGAGCAACGCCGTCTACATTCGCGGGGAGATCAACGGACGACCGCAGCTATGCCTGATCGACACTGGATCGGAAGTCAGCCTGGTGCCTTCATCTACTGTCGACGGGTTAGAACTTCGCTCTTGCAATCGCTTTTTGATGGCTGCTAATGGGTCCGATATAAATGTCCTGGGAGAGGTGCGGGTGCCCATTAAGATATTTGACGGGTTTTACATCCATAGTTCTTTCCTTGTGTCCGATCAGATTACCGAGCCCATGTTAGGCATGGACTGGTTACGGGAACATCGCTGCCGCTTAGGATTTGGTATGGGATCCCTATTTGTGAGGCGCAGGCGTATCTCTTTGGTAAGGGGCAATGGGTCCACGTGGTGCCGGCGCGTGATCGTCGCCGAGGAGGTGTTGGTGGCCCCTAAATCCCAGAGGGATATTCCGATTAAGACAATGTACGGGGATCTAACGACCATAGCGCCAGCCTGGATGACGGAGGCTAGGGAGATTCAACCTGGGGTCCATCTTGCCCGCGTAGTTGTCGGTGATCACGCAGATGCCCAGGTAAGGGTGGTAAATTTAAGCGAGGATCCGGTCAGGCTGCCGAAGAATCAGCCACTAGGGGATTTGCACCCGGTGCAGGTAGAGCTGAGCGAAAGGAACCGCGCGAATGGAGACGCGGTTGGCCATGCCTCCCCGAGCGAGAAATTACTCGCGGATTTGCCCGAAGAAGTGACGCCCGAGATACGGGAAAGATTGGGCGCTTTGCTTGTTGAATATAATGATGTCTTTTCCGCTACTGACCGCGATTTAGGCAAAACTTCTGTATGCACCCATAAGATAGAGACCGGCGATGCGCGCCCCGTAAGACAGCCATTAAGACGACAGCCGCTGCCGCATAGAGTCACGATCGATACTCAGCTAGACAGCATGTTAGCCGACGGAATAATTGAACCTGCTGTAAGCGAGTGGGCCGCGAACGTTGTGTTGGCACGCAAGAAGGACGGCTCGCGGAAATTTTGCGTAGGTTATAGGCAATTGATTGGGATGCTGTTCCCCTTTCTCCTGATGACCATGAGCGGTTTTGTTAAGAGAGGGAAGGTTATTCCAAGGGCCAAACAGTGGGTTTCCTCGGTAGCTAGGGCCCTCGAGGGAAACGTAGTTGTGAGGTATGGGGCTCCGCGTCCAATACTGGCCGATCAGGGTACGGGATTTGAGGGAGACCTGTTTCGGGAGGTTTATGGGATCAATCGGCGAAGAGCGTTTAGTTATCATCCCAGGGAGAAGGGCTTAAGTGGGCGCCTACCCAAGACCATGAACGCCATGCTAGGTAAAGTTATAAGCAGCCATCAAAGGGATTGGGACGAGGTTTTGCCCCATGTTCTCGCCGCTTACCGAGCTTCACTGCACGAAGCTACCGGTTTCACTCCGAACTACCTGATGTTCGGTCGCGAGACAAGGGCTCCAATCGACCTCGTCTACGGGCGACCCCCGGACGGTGAGCGTGTCGACGCTACTTACTCCTCCTACTCTCGAGACTTCGCGGAACGGATGGAGAGCTCTTACCGCTTGGTGCGAGAACACCTACGGGTGGCCGCTGAGCGACGGAAGCGCAATTACGATTTGAAAGTGCGCCCAGCCAAGTTCGCGCCTGGTGACCGGGTCTGGTACTTCACGCCGCGCCGGTACCAGGGTCGGAGTCCGAAGTGGGCTCGCATGTACACGGGCCCATTCACGGTGATGGAGCAGTGCGGCCTCGTCAACTACCGGCTCCGCAAGACTGCGCGCTCGAAGCCATTCGTCGCCCACGTCGACAAACTGAGGCCTTGCTTCGAGGAAGGCCAGGAAGACGCTAGCGGCGACACCGCTCATGACGACGATTCGATAGACGATCTGCCGGAAGTTAGCCAGAACTCTCGACGCCCGAAGAGGACGATTCGCCGTCCTGCCCGCTTTCAGTAAGCGAGCTGCCGTCCTCCCGAACGATGACGAACGCTGAGACTGTGGCGCTTTTGAGCGCTAGCCTTGCGATTGACAGTGCCAGTCCCAAGAATGGAAGCTTGGCCCCCCCCTCTCAAGGACTGTGAACTATCCTTGTTGTGATTGTATTAGCTTGCTTGCCGAGAAACGACCTTTATTGTTTTCATTGTGTCAGTCCTTGCTTATTTTCATGTGCCAAGCTTTCTTGTTGGCCCGTTGGCCGCGATTGTGATAGAATTGTCTGGGCCGTTGGCCGCTGAAGTAGGCTTCAGAGACTTTGCTGGTCCCGAAGACCGCTCGTGTTAGCCGGACTCTGGCTGAAATTTGGAAACTTGGCCCGTTGGTCACGCGAAATTTAGCGAGGACTTTCTGTGAAATGTCTTTTGAGACATGGCCCTATGATCGCGTTAATGGAACGCCTTTCCATCTTTCAAATTCACTGGATCTTTTCCGAACAAAACTCCTTAGATTTCCCTCCTCACCTTTCTCTCTACACAAGCGACCATTACAATCGGCGTAATTATCATCCTCACGCCTTCTCCAAAATCCATTAGAAGATCTCTCTGGTCTTCTTTGATTTTCCCTTGTAAATGTTCTTCTCGGTAGCGCACTACCCCTTTGGAACGCACGAACTTCAACGTTCCCTCTACTAAATGATTTACCCTGTTGCGCATTATCTTTCCAGAACGCATAGGTTTCATCATTGCCTCTTGATTTCCAATCATTCTTATTCTTATCTCTAACTCTCGCTGCAACTGGCTCCACCCTATCTTCACCACTATTCCTTTGCTCTGGCCTTCGCCAATTCCACCTGTTCGCTCGGTATCTCACATCCTTAACGAACTTATCTTTTATCTGATCATTCACGCCATTCCTTGCATCAGTATTCCTCAACTTCTTCTCAAATCTGTTATCTCCTCTAAAGTGTTCTTTCGACACACTTTTTGAAAACGTCTCTTTTATAGGTCTTTCTCTTTTCTCCCTTTCGCCCTGTGAATTAGAGTTGCGTTCAGTTTCTTTAACCTCTACAGCAATCTCTTTCTTAGCCAGTTTGCTATTTCTTATCAGCTGGGGAGTTTCTTCTTGACCCATCGTCTTAATATTAGTCTCAATATTTATATCAGTGTTCGTCCCCACATCAACTGTGTTTACCACTGATTTATTTGTGACACGAGCTTTCTTGTATAAGCTCGGTCCCACAATCAATTCTTCGACTAGATTTTCAACTACCAGGGCTTCAGCTTTACCCGTAAATTCTTTTCCTTGGATATCTATCCATGCCGTAGGATATTTCTTTTTAATACCATTGGCTAGTACACAGGTTACCTTTCTACCAGTGTATGATCTAGGTTTCTCCAAACCTTTCCTAATAGCTACACATGACGCACCTGTATCGTAAAGACAATTCACTCTCTGTCCATTAATCCTAACGGTGCTCATGTTGTCTTTTCCAGTGAGGATCTTATTCTTAGCGGTATTTGCGCTCTCATGTTTATAACAAGCTATACCAACTACTAATACTTCTTACCTTCATCTTCCTCACATAGCATTGTAGCCATCGTGTGAGTCTTATTTGTTTGTCTCGCTTTATCACACTTATTTGCGTAATGCAGCCATGAACCGCAGTTGTAACATCCCCGTTTCTTCTTATCAACGTTGTCACTCACTGCCTTACGTTCTCTGAAATCCCATTCATTCTTGAATTGATTCCTCTCTTTAGGACTTCTATATTCTCTGGTCTTACTATTATTCGGATCACCATTGTGATTCCCATCGTCCTCACAATCAGTTATCACTCTCATGTGATCTCTAAGATCCTTATCTCGCTTCTTAAAAGTGGGAACCCTCTTCTTTTCTCTACATTCCTTTGCTTCCACGTAGTTCTGAGCCTGTATTAGCGTATCTGCTAAACTCAGTTTTCCTTTTTCCTTCAGAAAACATCTCATGTCGTCATCACAGGTGACAAAGAACTGATCTTTCAAAATCAAGGATTCTAAACCTTCATAATCATCTTTGAACCCTGCCATTAACAACCACTGTCTTAAGTACCTCTGTACTCGCTGTATGAATTGTTCCACTGTCTCATCTTCCTGTCTTCTAGAAGTCTTAAAAAGTTTGCGGTACCCTCCTTCCGTGAGCTTGAACCTTCTAAGCAATTCCTGCTTTAACTTCTCATAATCATGAGCTTGTTCAACGTCAAGTCTCTGATAGACTTCTAGGGCTTTTCCTTCTAACGACCTAGCAAGTGTCATGGCCCATAACTTCTCGGGTACCTCGTAAACGACGCAAGCTCGTTCAAACCTTAGCAGGTAAGCGTCGAGGCAATCCCGTTCTTCTCGAAACATTGGAATCTTCACATTCTTAGAGCGATCTCCAGCATGCTCTCTTCCTACACAATCTTGAACGAAATCTCCTCTCTCAGCTTGCTGCTTGTCATGAGCCGCTCTTATCTCCAATTCTTTCAGTTTGATTTCCTTCATACTTTCTAGCTCCATCTGTTTCAGATTCGCTTCTCTAAGCCTATCCTCTCTTTCTAGCGCCTGTTTCTTTTCTTCGCGTTCTACTAATTCTTTTTCACGTTCACGGTCCGCTAACCTTTGCTCTTTCGCTAACTCGTCTTGTCTCAACTTCTCCGCTTTACCTTCCTCTTGCCTCAACTTTACGAATTCTCGCATCTCAGCTCCTTCGTAACCCAAATCTGTGGCAATTTTAATCCATTTTTGGTATTCAGCTGCCATCGCGACGGCTGTTAATTATATGCGAACGCGCTATAAAATTCGATAGACACTGTTTAAACTTTCGTGAACTACCTTGACCTGACCTATTTCACACCAATAATAGTCAGCCTTATAAGTGCTATTATAACCTGACCTTATAATATCCAATCAACGTCAGCGTCTCAAATTGTCGTTACGTCACGCATCAAATTAGTATGCTATTTGTTTCTCAATCGCACCGGAGCCAGTAAGATCTATTATTATGAACGCTACTGTGAAGTTAATCACACTAATCCGTGGCTTATATCCCCTAATTAATTATCTAAATTAATTGTTCTAATCCCGGACGAGCCCCCAGATTTGTAACGTTTCCCTAATAATAGATTTTTATCTATTTTCGGGTATGTCCTGATCGTGAACACGTGTTACCTTTAATGTCTCTATCAATCGTGATTAGTTGAATGTGTGTCATGTTATACAGTTCAACCAATAAAATCAAGACAGTCAACTCAGCTCGTTTTGAATATTAATGATATTTAAATGAAAATGTCAATTATTACAATATGGTCTCGTTTAATTAAGTCTAGGGGTAATTTAATGAGATCGTTTAATATTCTAACTTGACCTTACTTAGACCAGCGCAGTCTAATTAGGGACTTAAGTATTATGGGGAATCTAAAATACCTCCCACGTAGATATTTGAAGTAACTTCTGTGCACTCCAAATGTCTTCACTTCGGATACGCGGAGAGCTTTCACTACTGTTGGAAGATGACGATGGCGTCCGTTGACTCGGTAAGAGAATCCTTTCTCTCTGTAGTTAATTCCATGTAGATCCACATCTTCTCAGGAAAGCGTAAGAGTTATGAAGAATAAAGACAGTACTTTAAAGCTTCAACGTTAACTCCACTATGTATATTTATTCCACCGTTCAGTTCGAATAAGTTCCGACGACGAACTTAAACAACGCTCGTAGATTTGAATTCCTGTGTTTATCGAGACGACGTTTGACTTCGCTCGATCTAGAGATTCCTTTGGCAGAATCTGTTACTACTGCACTGTTCCTACACTCCTCGAGTATAGTTCAAGTCGTAACCGTATCGACTTACGACTATTAAAACTTCGCAACGCTCTATTGCTTTAAGATCGCAACTAGAAGCGTCTCACAACGTCCATCCTCTCTCACGACGGATGCTCAAGTCCCGTAACGGTTCTTTTCCACCTCACCTGTAGCTTCAGTGCGCATGCGCGGTTAAGGTCTGTTAGGCAACCGTGACTACTTTTGAATTCAACCAATGGCATGGTCTCAGCGCCGTAGTGTATCCATGACGTTCAAATAGTAATCCCCATTAATTAAATAAAATCTCTAAACTGCTCTGCGCCAGTCAAACTACGCCGGTCAATTAATTAAAGCCTAATACAACCAATGCTACAGTTAATTGGTCTCTGTATACTCTTATATAATATCTACATAGGCCTATACATGTAATCCGATGGGAATGTTTGTATTAATACAAAGGGAATCGTTTAATGTTCGCAATCGGAAAGCAGGATCCGAGGTTTGAAGGCAAACCGGTCTTAATTGGAAGCGCCTTTGAAGAAACGAAGACACATTTTCCAGACGAATTCGATTTTAATATTGTTCTAACGAAGTTCAACATACGGTGCAAAGTTGTTGCATCACCAGTGGCTCCTAAAGGATTCGTTTATCTGAAAGCACGGAGACGATTAAAAGACAACAAGGAAGTCGTGTGTTCAAGAAAGGAAAGCATAGAGGAAGATTGTTTCTACGATGACAAAGGTGGTTCTTCGCTTAAATACTGGAAGCATGAGAGATTCAGAGAAAGAAAAACACGCATTTATGCCAGAGACGAAGAAAGCGGCAGAAAGGAGAAAAGCATCGACGATTTCTTTGACAAAGACGGAATTCTTAACACTTACGATGTGAATCGAGAGTTCTTTCTGATCCTCCAAGAAGTCTTAAATCGGACAAACTTCTGGGAAAACGAACCGATTTTAAAGCTAGATTTCACAGAAATTTCACAGTTCGATAGCATATTTCCACGCAGAATATGTAGAAATATGAAACTGATTGTGAATAAGGCTGTCGAAGGTAGGCACATCTTTCGAAAGATATCAGTCGATATCGTACCGTGTTTTCACATCGATGATTGGTGGCCCGAAGACGCGATGCAGAATGTCAGACAGGCATACAAAGTCGAAGGTTGCAACCTGGTGATTGAGTGTCCGCACAAGAAATATCCATGGATTCCGTTCTCCACAGCTCCTACTGTACGAATATCCTTCGGACCGGCGGAAAGTCGGATGATCAAAGCCAGTCAGCCTATCGCGAAGGCAGCTTACATGGTCGCGAAGCATATCGTTGGCGAACCACAACAGTCATACTCTCTTAAGACAGCCGTCCTCTACTGCATTGAAGCTGCAGGTAATACTAACCGTATCTACAATACGATTAATATGCGAAATCTCTGTGCTTGGGTGAGAATGATATTACTATGTTTCCTGCAATTCAGTCTCGAGGACCATATACCGTGCTACTTCATGCCAACGTTTCATTTGCCTTTTATCCGTTCATTACAGTTTGGCGCATGTCGTCAAACCTTGAAGGGTGCGCACATGCGACTCTTTGGA
Organism: Aporrectodea caliginosa; assembly: GCA_020284085.1. Taxonomy (NCBI): domain Eukaryota; kingdom Metazoa; phylum Annelida; class Clitellata; order Crassiclitellata; family Lumbricidae; genus Aporrectodea; species Aporrectodea caliginosa. The sequence goes on from JACEVL010004023.1 coordinate 10,756, forward strand.
GCTGGCTGTCTGAATGACAGAGACGTTGAAAAAGTGGCAAGATGTGAAGCAGAAGCCGAGGAACCGGTTCAACGGTCAGTTTTTCATGAAATAATGCGGTCGTACTTTGTCTACTGGTTCACGTGCGATCGACTAACAGACTTTGAGTTTCGGTTTCCACATCACAATCCACTTTCAGAGGAAGGCTTCAAACGAGAAGAACTAATACGAATATTGCGTACATCACTAAAGAATCGAAGCTTTACTCTACAGTGATGACATCGAAATTAT
>JACEVL010004024.1:0-12456 GCA_020284085.1 Aporrectodea caliginosa
ATTGTATTTATTTTTCTGTTTGTGTGGTTTATTATAGGACGACGTTCTTGGAAAAATAATAAATAATCACTGATTAAACTCAACCCATGCTTATTATCATAATTATTATAGTCTAGCGCAGAAACTTGTTTTGGTCTTCGAGCGACGCAATATAAATGTTCGATTACAATTATAAAAATGACCGTTGTCTGATGCGATGCTTCGTGAGCGAAGCATGACGCTGTAATAACCGTATCATCATCATCATTGGTTGAGGATAGATCGGCTGCAGAGTATTGGTGATCATCAGTCCGAAAGATTGATGCGAAAGGAAAGTTATACGAAAAATGGCGAATGACAAATAACGGACGCAACGATAATGTAGTCAGGACGTATAGAGCGATAGAGAGACGGACATCCAACCAGAGATACGCATCATATCAACGCAGACATCTGGAGAAACTTACACGCTCACATCCACAAACATTATTAGTACCATACATTTAATAAGCGCCACTATCTAATGATGAAGCATCATTTAATGGCGCTGAGCAATTTTGAGTGGAGGACTTACTCAAGGTCTGTATAGAGTAGCTGTCTCAAGGGAGGAGGATCGAACCCATACTCTTCGCGTTAACAGGCGCCCGATCCGTCCAATCGGTCACTGTGCCGCCTACATTGTTCCATTATAGATAAAAATCTCAAGTATTAGATATAGTCATTAAACAGCCAGAAACATAACAAGGTACAATCCCCAAACGACATTTTCACTTGTTATTTAGACACCTTTATAAAGCATACTTCAGACACAATTTATTCGTCACTTGAGTTCAGTTTTCTGCTTCGGTTGTCTGCTTCGAACGAGTAAAAATAACGTCAGACGTAAGACATCGCAAAAGAATTTATTAATAATACAAACGAACAAGAAGTGAAGTCATTCATGAAATTAATCTTTCATGTTGCGCTGGTATATAGCAATGGGAGACGTAAGATGTCGCAAAGGAATTACAATAATTACATATTATTCCGATTAATAATTATAATAATTATAAACGAAGAAGAAGTGAAGTCATTCATGAAATGAACTTTACTGCAACGCTGGTAGATGGCGCTGCTAAGAACATGGCCGCCCGTCTAAGTTGATTACAAGAATATACAAGAGTAGCCTATACAAGAACTAGATTACTAACCGTAGCTTAGATTCAAATTTGCTTGTAATAAAAGTTCTATTGCGCGATAGTCCATTGCCGTGTTATACAAACCGGAGCCGGCCCGCGGATATATTCTTCAAATTCTCTTCAATAGTCTTAGGACGGGCAAACTTCTAGTTTATAATAATAAAACTAAGTTATAATAACAATTGGGGGCCCGGTGGCGCGTTGGATAACAGCTGGCGTAGAGTGCGAGAGGTACCGAGTTCGAGTCCCGTAGGGCGGATATGCTTTGTAGGCTGCTATTAGCGCCGTGTATTGCAGGCTGTCTGTTCTGTTATTTAGTTAACTAGTTAAGATTGTTTCAATTGCATAACATGTAAATGTACAGCGCAGTGCGTTTGTCAGGCGCTTAATTAAAGAAAAGATATTATTATTTATTATCATCATCATAACTAATCTTAATTTATTGAGCTACACTGTTCAATGACGAAGCAGCAACATTGAGTGACTGACTTGCTCAAGGTCCCTACACAGTCTCAGGGGAGGAGGATCGAACGCTCTAACCAACTGGATGTACAGTGTCCCACTACTTATCTAGGGAGGGTCCATAGTATAGTGGTAACATCACTGGCGTGAAGGGCAGTAGGTAGCGGGATCGCTTCCCGTACCCTCTCAAAGGTCCACTCAGCCTAACATTCGCGAGATGGCGCATTGGGAAAATGAGATGTAGGACGTGATGGGCGCATTGCATGGGTGCCGTATGCTGTTAAGCTCGACTCTTGTAATAACTTGTGATCATCCGTTCATACTGAATTGTAATATCCTACGTTGTGTCAGTTTGAAACTAAACGAAGTTTATTATTATTATACACTCTAAGTGATTCCATTAGTGTTCTATCGTGTCCCTACCTTTATAGAGTCGATTGAGACCATTTTTTAAAGGTGTCTAAGGCGAACGGTCACTCTTGTTGAAGAATATACTTCAATATACTTTAAACACCGCAAAGCATAATCAAAGGGAGGAAGTGACCTGAGAAATATGAAAACGCTTTCGTAATCGTAATCGTAATCTCCAAACTTCTAAAGCGCCACTGGAAAGCCAAGCGCAGGGCACCAGCTTATTCACGAGCGCTGCATCTAGCATTTTGTTGTTGTTGCTGTCGTTGACAATGATGATGACGACGACGACACCCTTCAACGTTGAACGAAACAGTGTCACGTGACCTCTGGTAGAACGCCGCAAGAATGCTTCGGTTCAACATTGGTTTCGATTAATAGGTAATTTATGTATACATACTGATTGACTAAATAACTGACTGATTAACTGACTAGCACACCGAATAATTGACTTACTGACTAACTTACTGACTAACAAACTAACTGACTCACTGAATCAGTGAATGAATGAATGCACGAGAGTACAAATGCTGCAACGTGGTATACCTGAATACTTCGAGTGTGACTGTGATCCAAATGGAGACCGTGTGAAGAACGAGAACACTGAAGCAGAGGCGTGGAAGACCATGAACCGTGAATACCATTTATAAAGCGCCATCGTATAGTGACGAAGCATCAATCGATGGCGCTGAGTAATTGTGAGCGAAGGACTTGCTCTATACACAGTAAGCATCTCAGGGGAGGAGGGGGAGGATCGATCCCGTACTCTGCGCGTTGCAAGTCCCCGCTCTCAACAATCGTACAGTGTCACATAACTAACATCTTCACAGAAAAAGGAAAAAGGATCAATTTTATCGCCTGCCATGTCCCGATTTTATATAGATTCGGTTTAAACCATTTTAAAGGTGTCTAAGTCGACCGCTCTAACCAATCGTATCCAGTGTCCCTCTTGTTTATAATACTGTAAACGCCACAAAAGATAATCAACGGAAGAAAGTGACCAGAGAAATGTGATAACGTTGTTGTTGTTGTCGTCGTCGTTGACAATGATGATAACGAAGACGCCCTCATCACCGTTGTCGACGTTATGCCAACGGAGTGTCACGTGACCCTGGCAGAACGCCGCAAGATGTCGCTCGAAGAACTTCCAATTCCATCCATCTATCCATCCATTCATCCATCAATCCATCTATCCATCCATCCATCCATCCATCCATCCATCCATACATACATATATACATCCACCCATCAATCCATCCATCCATCTATCCATCCATCCATCCATCAATCCATCCATACATACATACATACATCCATATATATCTACATGCATACATGCATACGTACTCACACACACACACACACACACACACACACACACACACACACACACACACACACGCACACATACAGATGCATAATCTAGTTTAGAATGGACTAAAATAATGCAAAAACATCGCAATTTATCTTTAACCCATTAATGCGCAACTTTTTTTTCTTTAAAAATTTTATGTCTATTGTATAATTTTGTACGTATGTACACCGAAATCAGTTCAATTTCGCTAAAATTGTGTTCCGTTTTACTTGGAACACACCTGAAAGTTACCGTCCCACTAGTGGGACGCTATGCACTACAGGGTACAGGTTCTTACCATATGCTGCAATGCATTTAGTTTCTGATTAATTTATCGGAATTTGAACTCTACATATTTAATGATTGTTCAAAGACCAATAACTTTAAGTTCACGTAATGCTAGGCTTGTTGTTTGGGGTGAAATGCACCATTCAGAGCATTTATATAGCGCCCCTTCAAGAACCTACTCAGAAGCGCTCCAAAGCAACGGTTGTTGTGCAGGGACACTGAACACTTTGAACACACTCTTTTCGTCTTCATCCCACAGATAACGCAGCGTCCCTGTGGGGACCCTAGGCCGGTCCATGAGGGGACCCTAAGCCGATCACGTGGGACCTAAGCCGGTCCCTGGGGAACCTGGCCAGGCTGGTCCGGGACCCTAGGTCGGTCCAGGGGGCTTGGAGTCGATGGAGGACCCTAGGGCGGTCAGGGGACCCTGAAAGAGGTCCAGGGGACCCTAGGCCGGTCCTCGGGGAACCCTAGGCCGGTCCCCGGGGACCCTAGGCCGGTCCCTGAGGAACCTTAGGCTGGTCCCGGGGACCCTGGACAGGTCCCCCGGAGGACCCTAGGGCGGTGTCGGGGGACCCTGGGCAGGTCCCCGGGGACCATAGACCGGTCCCGGGGACCCTGGGCAGGTTCCCGGGGACCCTAAGGCCGGTCCCGGGGGACCCTAGGCCGGTCCGGGGACCCTGGACAGGTCCCCGAGGACCCTAGGGCCGGTCTCGGGGACCCTGGGCAGGTCCCCGGGGGACCCTAGGCCGGTCCCGGGGACCCTAGGCCGGTCCCGAGGGACCCTAGTCAGTTCCACCTCCAGGCGGGTCCCAAGGGACCCAAGCGGTCCCCTCTCCAGGCGGGTCCCGGGGGACCCAGGCAGGTCCCCTCCAGGGCATTCAAGGGCAAGGCCCGCCACCACTGCCTACGGACGGGGTCATGGCGTGCAATTCCGCCACAATACCTTCAGACCTTATGAGGCTCAGGCCTGGTCGCTCTGCTCGACCGCCATAGGCCTTTTGGTTGTTACTCGCATACACAGTAGCCTACTGCTGCTCAATCCATAAGCTTTGCTTATGTCGCCCCTCTAGCTGGAACCATCTTCCACAGGAATTGCGTCTTGAGCTCATCAGCCTTTCTCTTCCTCTGTTTCAGAAACGCCTGAAGACTATTCTATTTGTTGGTGACAGTACTGACTTTGGTCGGAGGCGCCTCTGAATTTCTGAGTAGCGCTATGTAAATGTTCAATTACAATTACAATTACAACTAGAATACTGAGACTACATAGACAAACTTCCTATTTATGAGATTTTATCATTGTAATCACTACTATGTGTGAACTCGACTAGAGTTAGCATGCTAGAACCACACGCGCCCATTCGTGCATAGCGTCCCACTAGTGGGACGGTGTAAATTTTACCTCTGGTGTAACACATCCGCACCCGAATTAACAATATTTGCACATATATGGGTGACCAAATGCACAATGACTTATATTCCACATTAAAATAGAAATAAAACTCCATTATTTAAAAAACCCTGACTTTTCAGGAAGCACGAAAATAAAATAATAAAAAATATAAAAACTTCCCGTTCATCAACTTCTCTGTAAGCACCATCAACAAAAATTATGGAATTGCCAAGATGCCGATATTGGCCCATAAGTAGGCAATTCATACCTGATAAAATATTCATACTTTCTAGTGTTAATTATTTTATATTCAACTTTTATTTGGGCGTCCCACTAGTGGGACGCTATGCATTAATGGGTTAAGACCGCACCTCTCTCTTCTCGCGTTGAACTACACGGGAATATAACTGACTTACATTTATTATAATAAGAAGCCATTGTCCACGGTTGCTATAGCAATCGCGTTGTTCTTCGTCTTCTCTGCCCTCGCTGCAACTTTAAGCGGTCGCCTTAGACACCTTTAAAATTGTTAATCCAAAATTGTTATACCCAGAGTTATAGCTGCTTATTCCTCTCCGCTAACTAATCGACAGGATAGGATAGGATCCTCGGTTTAACGGCAGCTTATGACAACATAGGCCGTTTCCGCCGACAAAGATTAGTTTTTGGCATATTACAGCTCTTTATATCGACTATCTTGTCCCATCCTTATATAGCATCGGTTAAACACGTTTTAGAGGTGTCTAAAGCGAGCGCTATTACCAATCGAAGGAGTACGCAGTAAAGGCCTTCGTTGCTCTTCCTCTCCAAAGACATTTTTCTTCCCTACAGAGCACACGTAGAATGGCAGAATCGCAAAGGGCAGATAGGAAGCGACCATCGTCAGGAGGTCATCGGAGAGGGGTGCAGGGCTGTCAGGATGAAGTTGGTGTTACATCGGGTCAACACGACGATATATGTAGTAGGTTAGCAACGATCCCGAACACACCCTGACGACCGTTGCTAGGTAACCGTTGCTAGTGGACGTACCAGTCGTGGAAGGCGCTCAGCTCCCTCGCGCCTGGTTAGAAGAACTCTGGTACCTCCTCCGTTTTTGCCATGATAGTTGCGACGCTGTTCGTTGTCATGGTGACGACGCTGCTGTCGATCGTCATGGTTACGGCGGAGATGTCCGTGGCGCTTGTCGTCGCTGACGTCATCGCGCCACGATTGCGTTGCGTGCATGGCGACCGTCTTCTTGGAAACGGTGTTGACTGAGAGAGAGAAGCAAACCTTGAAATGTAATACGTAATTGTTGTGCACGCAATGCAATGCGCGTCCAACCAGACCATGTGCCGAGGCCAAGAAAATGAAGAAGCTAACTGCGTACGGTAACTTTAGAATAGTCGTTGAAATAAGACACATTTAAAATTGTCAAAACCATGTTATATATAATCATGCACTCAATTGGAGATAGTTTGTCAGATGCTTACTTCAAATCTAACCGACGCAAGTTTCTGTGCCGAAACCTGGCGAAGGAGGAGAGCGTTTCGTTGTTGACTTGGCAGAATTTCAATTCATAACAATTATAATTTATCATAGTGTAACGCATAGATTTCTTCTGATCTTTGAGCGGCGCAATATATATGATCGATTAAAATAATGAAAAAATGACTGTTGCCTGATGCGATTACGTGAGCGAAGAATGACGCTGTAATTGTCGCATCATCATCGATTGTTTGAGGATGGATCGGTTGCAGAGGTTGGTGATCATCATCCGAAATATTGATGAGGATGGAAAACTACGAAGAATGGCGAATGACGAATCACGGACACAACGATAAAGTTGTGACAAGACGTATAGAGCGTGAAAGGCGGCCAATTAAGCAATCAATCGACCGCTCGCTGTATGAAGACATAAATTGCAAAATATTAGATACAGTCGTTAAACAATCCGATACATTTGAAACCACAATTCTAAAGGCGACAATTTACTTCGAAATGTAGACACCCTTAAAAGCATGCGTCGTACTCTATTTATTCGTCACTTGCGTTCGGTTGTCGGTTTGCAATACGACGACGTGTGAAGAGGCAACGGTAGACGTAAGATGGCGGAAAGAAATATTACAATATTACTAGTAATAATTTAAACGAAGAAAAAGTAGAGTCAATCATGAAATGAACTTTTCAGGTTACGCTGGTAGGTGGCGATGCGATGATCTTAGGCTATGAACCAGACTCGTTTCATTTCGGTAGGTGCTGCTGCTAAAAAATCGCCGTCCATGGTTGTGGGGCGCGGTGGTGTAGGGTATGTTCGGTGCCTTGCAGCCGGAGGGTTGTGGGTTCGAATCCACCTCAAGCCGCCGCGTAGGGACCCTGGGCAAGTCCTTCACTCGCAATTGCTCATGCGCTTCGGCGTGAAACTCCGATTCGGTGTCCGCGCTGTAGTCGGGAGCGCCTCTGAGTAGAAATCTTGAAGGGGCGCTATAACAAGTGCTCATACATACATACATATGGTTGTTGCTTATAAGAATATGGAAGAGGTAGATGGTAACCGTAGCGTATATTCAAATTTCCGTGTAATGAAAGTATGGGTGCGAGAAAGTCTGTTGCAGTGTTGTCCAAGCCGCATGGACGCCGGTGTCCCGAGATATTCTATCCCCGCGGATGGAATAAACCGGTTTAGAGTATCCGGGGGGAATAAACCATTCCATCCCCCATCGTCACACGTTTCACGATAGTCAAGACGAACATCCAGTCAAAATAACCAAAAACGAAGTAAATTAATTTCAGGTCGACGTACACACTAAAGATACGCAACTTAAAATATTTTATGTGTACAATAAATCCAAAACAGTACGACTGAATATACTTAGAAACCGCAAATAATGCAAACGAAACCGAATACTCCATTTCGCTAAGGGGGATACTCATGTATGGGGGATACTCAACTTCGTGACACCGGCCTCTTATGCGGCCTAGGACGGGAACATCGAGTCTATAATAATAATAGCATTAATAACACTATTACTAATACTACTGAAAGCGCTCTAGCCAATCGGCCACTGTGTCCACATCGTTGTATTAAGATAAAATTGCAAAGATAAGATACGGTAGCTAAACAACCGGATACATTACAAAGAACAATGGGCAAAACGAAAATTTCATTTGTAACTACGACACCTTTAAAAAGCATGCTCCAGGCTATATTTATACGTCGCTTAGTTAATCAATAGCTACAATCGGATCGGCAGTTAGAGACCCTAATCATCGATACCCAGGTAACTTCAAAGTAGAATTACAACAAAAATAATTGCATGATAATTACATCTGTTGAAAGCTTTTATTGAAGCTGTTTTACATCTTTATTACTGGATTAAACCTCATGTTCGTTAAGATTGTTCACCAAGAAATATTTCTTTACATTTAAAATTTTTGTGTATGAGAATAATTATTGCTGCAAAATGTACTTAAATATGAATCAAAGTGCTTTCTAATAATAATGCTTGTATCATAGACTTCAATCTCTCTATTTTGGATGTCGTTAAACAATAAATATTAGAGACATTATGAATTACTCTTTTGACACCTTTAAATTGTGTCTTTTATACACTACAAATTTATCCATTTTATTGTATTGCGTCATTGTCGTCAACGGCCTTTGATGTCATAAGACGACGTTAAACTGTTGCTAAATAAAAATTGCGTCATTTTTCAAGAAACAGACATCTATTTTCTCCATTAATCATAATGCCTCTCGTGTCCCATCCTTATGTAAATTTGGTGGAAACCGTTTCAAAGGTGTTTACGGCGACTGCTCTGACCAATCGTATATAGTGTCACTCTTGTTTAATTAAGTCTATGCTTTAACATTCTTTAAACACTACAAAACATAATCAACTGGAGAAAGTGACCAGAAAACTACGATAACGTTGTTGTTGTTTTTGTCGTTGACAATGATAATGACGACGACACCCTTCAGCGGTGAACAAAACAGAATCACGTGACCTCTCTTTTCAATGTCATTACTGTATTGTATTGTATTCAAACATTTATAAAGCGCCTCTCATAGGGTGAACCATTCAGAGGCGCTCCCAGTGCGCAAGGCCACAAGAGAAGAAAAAGGGTTTCAGAAAAGCAAAGGTGGAAGAGAGGTTACTAGCTACTATATATAGGCCCTATATATATATATATGTGCGTGTGTGTGTGTGTTTTTTTTTAGTCTTTTATTTGTTCATTCTTTCGTTCATTTAGGGGCCGTCCATAAATGACGTCACGCAATTTTGGCCGATTTTTAACCCCCTCCCCCCTCGTCACACTTCGTCACAAAAAGTAACACCCCTCTGAAAATGACGTCACAAAGCTCTGACCCCCTACAACCAAATTTCCATGGCGAAGCAAAATGCTCCTTCATGGAACAAATAAGGAAAGCATGAATATTTTAAAATCTATCGGTGACCAAATATTGAAATAATTAGAAAATTATTAATAATGGTGCCCGTATTCATTAAAATAACTAAAAAAAATAATGAAAATTTAATCCTCAAAATTAGTTCTGTTATTAATAAAATTAAATTGTTGTTAATTGTTAAATTTAATAACATAGACTTGGTGTGACGTCACACTTCTCAGACCCCCCCACCCCATGTCACACATCGTCACAAATTTCCGACCCCCTCCCCCTAGGTGCGTGACGTCATTTATGGACGGCCCCTTATCCATCCATTAGCATTTCGCTTAATTAACCTAACAGTGCGAAGAATACAACAATTTTCCTTTCGACGTCTAAGACTTTTGTATTGTGCCGGTATTTCTATCTTTTTATTGACTCTCGAATGACTATAGTATTTTACAGATAATAATAACAACGATGATTATGATGATGATGATGCTGATGCTGAAAATAATAATAATAATAATAATATTATAATAATAATAATAATAATAATAATAATAATAATAATAATAATAATAATAATAATAATAATAATAATAATAATAATATAGGGTGACTAGATAGGTCGAGAACGATTTTGAATGCAGACAAATATATGTTATACACAATATAATATGGAAAGTTGTATACTGGCGGATAGGTTGTTCAAATGAGAATGTTACGCCAAAAAATTAGATCACTAGATCACTTATTAAAATTGTAGCGCCAATATCCGTGACGTCATCAAATTCGTGCCAAGCAAACGTCCATTTAGGCCGAAAACAATATTGTACGACCATCATTGTTAATCCACACAAAATTAATTAATTAATTAATACAAATTATCATTTAGTATTTAATAATGTTTCCTTTACTCTTTATTACAGCCTCAAGTCGATTAGGCATCGAGCCGATTAGATTTTTCAGAGTTGTCAGAGGTATCGATGTCCATGCCTTTTGTCTCTTGAAACTCTTCCATTTCAGCGTCGTCCGCATAGGCTATAACGCCTGATTGTCTCTTTGCTTCCAGCAAGGCGTTTGTCTTTTAACCGACGTTCTAATTTTCGCAAACTCTGTCCTCGCCTATATTTAGACTGTTTGATCAGTTTTTGAGCGGCAGCAGTCAGCACGGACTTTCGACCACCGTGATATCGATTCCGCAGCGTCTCGTTTGGACTCTGCTTGTAGCGTTTGGCCCACTTGCTAATCCACGATTTAGAACGACCCAATTTCTTTCCTATAACACTGTAACTGTACTTTTCTTCCAATAATGTAATAGCTTGAGCCCTAATTTGCGATTCGTTTAAGGCCGCCATTGCCTAATCGGCGTATTCACTAGTCAATGATAATGCTGCTTGTTTACGTTTGCTTGGCACGAATTTGATGACGTCACGGATATTGGCGCTACAATTTTAATAAGTGAGCTAGTGATCTAATTTTTTGGCGTAACATTCTCATTTGAACAACCTATCCGCCAGTATACAACTTTCCACATTATATTGTGTATAACATATATTTGTCTGCATTCAAAATCGTTCTCGACCTATCTAGTCACCCTATAATAATAATAATAATAATAATAATAATAATAATAATAATAATAATAATAATAATAATAATAATAATAATAATAATAATAATAATAATAATAATAATAATAATAATAATAATTGTCACCAACTCTTTTTCTTTCTTAGTTGTGACCTACCTCAAGAACTTTCCTTATCTCTACATATAAATTGCTCAACGTCTTCTAACTGTTTAAGAATTAAATTAACACAGTTCTTTGAATGTTTCTTTCTTTAAACACAGTTATTCTTCAAACACAAATCGACTGTAACTTCTAACCTACAGCTCTCTACTGCATTAAAACAACTACTACACTGTATTGTTCCAATTCACTGTCATCAGCAGTTTCTAAGTTTGGCGCGCTAACTGCACGTGTAAAGAGAATCTACCGTCAGCCAATGTTTAGGCTACTTTAGGCCAAGCGCCCACGAGCCGACCGCGCAACTAAAGCCTAAGACTAAAACCGCTTAACAATCGAATACACATTATATATATATATCAACATAAGGAACACCTGTGCTCATTATATATGCAAACATTTGTTCACATTACCTCCTTCCCTTTCTTTGGATTGAGCAAATTAAACTTAAAAATTTGTGAAATCATCATGTACTAAATTATGCAATAAACTTAATACTATACAATACATTAAAATAAACAATCTTATAATCTAGATAAACAATCTGCTACAACATTTAATCGTCCTTTCTTATAATTAACCTCTACATCAAAAGTTTGCAGTGCTAAAGCCCAACGCACCAGTTTAGCAGACTTTGACATAGATTCAGTCAGATAAGTTAAAGGATTGTGATCGGTAAAGATGTGAACTTTAGATCCAATAATTATCTCTTTTAACTTATTTAAAGCCCAAACAATAGCATAGGCTTCTTTTTCCACAGTTGCCCATCTCCTCTGGGTATCAGTCAACTTCTGACTTATAAATGACACAGGGCGCTCTATTCCCTTATCATCCATCTGCGTTAAAACAGCTCCTACTGCAAAATCACTGCTATCACAGTACAAATTAAAAGGTTTTCCAACATCAAAAACATATAAAACAACTTTAGAGCGTACAGCATCTTTAAGTAAATTAAATGCCTGTTGATGTCTATCAGTCCAATCAATCTTATCTGAAACATGTTTGCTTGTCAAATCAGATAGAGGCTTCGCAATCTGTGCAAAATCTTTGATAAACTGTCTATAGTAACCAAAAATCCCAGCAATTGCTTAACTTGTTTCTTCGTTTCTGGGGTTTTCAAATTAATTAAACTTTCAATTCTATCTGGATTCATTTGAATCGTTCCAGAACCAACCACATGACCGATGAACTTTACCTCACTCTTACCAAAGATACATTTATTTAAGTTCAGAGTAATGTTATGCAGTCTCATTTGCATTAAAAATGCAT
>JACEVL010004025.1:0-12405 GCA_020284085.1 Aporrectodea caliginosa
CGCTTCGGACCTCCATCCGGTACACCTGTCCAACAAAATGGCGAAGTACGCCGATGACACATATCTACTCATCGGAGCCTCAATGAGACATACGGTTGGCGATGAGATGGAGAGAGTGTCATCTTGGGCTTGCAACAACAATCTTCGGCTCAACCAGTCTAAATCCAGGGAGATGCCCATTTCCCCTAGGACATTTCCCCCTCGGACATTTCCCCCCTTCTGTACATACCACCTCAATTGTCCATACAAGTCAAGCCCTGAATTCTAAACCTAGACCTTGGCCTGTATAATTATATATGAAACTTTTACAACGAATCCTTAGAAGTAAATGCTAAGAAATTCGGTAAACTTGCGCTTTAGGGGTCCCGAATAATGACACTCATATTCGAGGGGAGTATGTATTATAATCAGCCTATTTCAATGGAAGAAGTTTAGCACTAATGGCGTCGTGAGAGTCGGTTAGGGTCAGGTTAAGCGTCGTGAGGGTGTCGGTTAGGGTCAGGGGTTAGGGATTGTGTTGTCATTAGAAAATCTTCAAAATCGGGACCCCTTGATTACTGAGTCTTCGCTAATCAGTCACAGTCGAAATACTCTAATTGAACAAATAGTGTTCGTACCTTACGTTCCATAACGAATGCCTTGATGGCATCATCAAAGACCTACTGGGCGTAGGCTACCTTAAAATCCCTTCTTTCAATATCTAGGCCTTACCTTCGTTTATCGAACGAGCGCGAAAGAATGGGTGCATATAAGAAGCAGACTTATTTCAATTTAGGGGGCTTATGGGGGGAATGTCCTATGGTGGGGAAACGTCCGGGGATAATGTTGGCGATGAGATGGAGAGAGTGTCATCTTGGGCTTGCGACAACAATCTTCGGCTCAACCAGTCTAAATCCAGGGAGATGCTGGTCGTTCGTCGCGGCTGCATTGAACCACCTCCGTCACTTCCGGGAGTACAACGAGTGACCTCCTTGAACATCCTAGGAGTTACCATCACTGAGGATCTTCGGGCATCCTCGCATGTTAGTGGAATTCTGGGGTCATGCTCAGGATCTCTCTATGCCTTGAGAGTTCTAAGGGCCCACGGTCTACCCATTCGGGCCCTCCATATGGTCGCTGGAGCGACTACGGTCTCGAGGCTCCTGTACGCGGCTTCGGCGTGGTGGGGATATGCTACAGCCGACGATCGGGCCCGTGTGGAGCGATTCCTTGCTCGAATGCGAAGGTCGGGTTACCTCCCGGAGGACTCACGAGGAGCTGCTGAGATGGTGTGTGATGCTGAGGACAGACTGCTACGATCGGTTATGCGATCCAAGACTCATGTGCTGCGATCGGTCTTTCCTGCTACTAATATCCGTCATCATGATCTTCGACCGAAACCACATGACTTTCAATTGCCGCCCAAAGATGACAGAAATTTTATCCCGAGGTCATTGTTCAGGAGTCTAATGTTGCCCCGATGACTATGTTGCCCCGTGCTTGAACAGTGATTTAAATTGAATAATTTGCTAATTTGTAACGGGTAATACTGTCTCTGTAATGAGTTGCGGTGTGCCAACCCAGTGTATCGTCAATAAACGAATATTATTATTGCTAAATGTTGAAAATAATTGTTGGCCTAAATGGAATTTTGATTGCTTGATGAAACTATTTCTAACTAATATAAAATTGTTTCAATAAATAGAAGTGAACGACATTAACAAGTCTTAACTTTAACCTAAATGAGTAAAATGACACTAATAAGTCTTCAATCTATAACTGAATAACCGATTGACATTAACAAGTCTTAACTATCGAACTGAATGACACTAACGAGTCTTAAGTTTAGGCCTACACCTAAATGACATTGAACAAAAACAGGGCAATTAACGTTTATCAATGACATGCAGAAATAGGCTAATTGCACAGAGGGGGGATTATGTCCTACGCAAAATCGGAGGGATTTTGTCCGGGGAGGCTTTTTTCCGGGGGCTTTTGTCCGGGGGGATTTTGTCCGGGGATTATGTCCAGAGGATATGTCCTACACTCATTCTTCGTAGCCTACATGTACATCTTCGTAGCCATAGATATAATAACACTAGATGGTGCATGCAAGCCGGTCCGCAGGCTATATCTAAATTTAGAACAAAAATTACCATTTCTTGTGTTTTTTGTTAGATTTCCCCAAAATGCTGGTCTTTGTGAAAAATGGATTATAGCAACTAACTAAGCGAAAGAATTTCAAGCCACCTTCAGGGAGTTACATATGTTCCGATCATTTTGTTGAGGGGGCACGTTCTTCATGAAGTCCTTCAGGAACTTAATAATATATCCTCCAGACACTGCTCGTCGTATAAATGTTTCTGTTATCCTGCAGATTAAGATTACAACTGCAGATTGCTTTAACAGATGACAGCGACTCTTCTTATCAGTCAGCAAGCATGACGGTTTTTCATCAGTTACTGCATTACTGCAAGCTGTACAGCGGAGAAGCCGCCCAACTTTTCTTGCGACGAAACCTCCTAAGTACTTCAAAACTTCCTCAGAATATTCAGACATTTGCGTAGGGGACATGTGAAACACGTCTGAATTATTGCAATGTTCTGCTGCTCTAGTTGCTTCTGAGGTGGTAGTTGTAAAATCTTCATTTTTCAGTCGCCATTCTAACTGGTTAATGATTAGGCCTACTGGTGAGCTTGAAATAGAATGCTTGTTGTATATTGGGCCAGGCGGTTGCCAGATTTAATGTTTTTGAGTGCATGATGAACGCTTGTACGTTAATATGAATTGATATGCTGTTGGATTATAATTATTATAGCCATCTTGACTTCTGATTGCACTGAAAAACATTTAGATGTGATCCTGGCTAAGCTTGTACGTCAGTAAACATTTTAAAGTAGGCCTACTGTTGCTAGGATCAAGAAGCATTCTGCTTAACTGGACCACACTTTGCAAGCAGATCACAAATGACAAATCCAATGAAGTCGGTTTTCCTATTTGACTCATGCATAAATTTTCCTTATCCTTGTGATGTATTACGGGTGATATAGTTTAGGTAATTTGGTTTTTATCGTTGAATAACTGTTGAATCGCTATTTTGGCTAGTTCAGTTTCATAAGCCGATAACTGGCCACAACCTGTGTTAGTTAATGATATAATCGAAAACTTGTAATTCGTAGAAAACGTACGTATGACTCATAATTAAGATTTAATTCGTGTAAAATCGTAATTTCGACGAGCTCTTGTCATTTGAATCAATATATTTTGTCAAATTCACAAACATGTCAATAAAGAAAGATATGTTATTGGCTAAGCTGGATACCTGTCTGATCTTTGAGTAATAGGCGCTATAGAAGCTGAAACAGTACACGGTGAGGATGAGGTAAAGCTGGTCTTTGGCTGCTGAAAAAGAGACCAGAACCAGAGTCCAATGTTTGGCTACGGGCCCAAGTTTTACAATTACAATCCCAGAATGCCTCTTTGAGAGCGATGGCGTTAGAGGGAAGAATAAGAATAGGTCTCAAGTGGGAAAGTTCGAACCCTGGTCGACCTGACCAATCGGCTGTTTCCAGATCGGAAACCCCGGACAGAGGATGTCCGCCTTACACTCCCTGGCATATAGAATCAAATCCTGGTAATAAGATGATAGAAGACCCAAGGTACCCTCATGAACCTGAGTATCCCGACGGGTTGGTCACCCATCTGCCAGACCAATCTGCTAGCTCCTATCCCTCACTTCACGCATCTAAGGCCCTATTCCGCTAAACTGCCATGAGCTCCTGCAGGGGATGAGATCAGCTCCGTTCTAGCTCTCCTTGAGTTGGCAGGACCCGGCCATGGTAGGAGGCGACAGTACATAGTTCTGATCTATAAGTAAGAAAAAATTAAGAGTTCCAGCTGTAGGCTTGCCATGCTTACACACATTGATGTCCACACAAATTCAAAATTACTAAAGGTAATTTCTAATTTGCAATATTACAGTATGGAAGTATTTACCAATATACAGCAAAATGACAGTTGTGTTGTTTAACCATTAAAGTGGTGGATTGTATATTTCTATTATAACCACATAATATTTTGTAATGTGATATTTATCAAGCACTTCAAGAAAAACTTATCAGTGGCACTCCCGATCCAAACCAATGGAATTACTGTCGCTTAATAGAGACCTCATGCGCTTGCAAAACTGTGGAAGGGACAAACTGAGGAGTTTGAGCCGCAGCTCTTGAGAAAGGCGATTCCTGCTGGTGTGCCAGACATAAGCTGGATTGAGCTGAAACAGTACATATCCATATGTATTTATATGAGGGGCAGAAGTCCATGAGCAGTTGACTTACGGGTCATACAACTAAGGACCGTGGACACTGAAATGCAAAAGTCCCTACCGTACGATGGAGTAGAACCAACAAGACAATACGCATAAGAGTCAGGATTTTAAAATGAATATGCTGCTGGATGGGGAACCAGCGCAGAGTGTCCTGCATATAGGAAGCTACATGGCCAAACCTGGGATTCATTCATTTTCATTCATTTCAGATATTTATATAGCGCCCCTTCAAGATTTCTACTCAGAGGCGCTCCCGACTACAGCGCGGACACTGAATCGGAGTTTCACGCCGAAGCGCATGAGCAATTGCGAGTGAAGGACTTGCCCAGGGTCCCTACGCGGCGGCTTGAGGTAGATTCGAACCCGCAACCCTCCGGCTGCAAGGCACCGAACATACCCCCTTGGGATGGATTCGAACCCGCAACCCTCCGGCTGCAAGGCACCGAACATACCCCTACACCACCGCGCCCCACAGGGATCACCTCCAATAAGATGGACAGAGGCATTCAGAAGAGACTGAAGCTTCATACTTCATTTTCATCACGTATTTCAACTGGTCTATTAAATTAACGTCTACAGCGCTATTGCACTTACTTGGTGAATATGTAGGCCTATGTATAGAAATTTTGCACTAGAAAACAATAAGTTTGAAGTCTGCAACTCGTTCAAAATTAACTTGCCCGATCTGTTATCAGGATACCCAAGCATCATCATATCACTCTCGACCTCAAATCACTCCACCGGCTGAAAATCCGCGATTGTCGCGGAACCGTCTCTGAGCTCCCCGGGTAGCAGGGAAGAGTTTGAGTTTGCACGGAGCAGCAGTCCGCGTGTCGCTCGAATAAGCGCAAGTCCGGCATCCTGGGTATTGCGAAGGACTTAGACGTGCTCAGTCGATCGATCGCCAAAGTCAACACCAACACGTCACTAGGTTTTTCAACACGATGTATTATCGTCAATCAAACTACTCGATTGCACACAGCACTCCATCACAACAACCAACTCAACTCCTAGCTGACGGACTACCTGCTCTGACTGAGAAAATCCTCTATTTATACCCATCCGGGGGAGGGAGGAGGAGCATGGCCGGGAGCAAGGAACAAAACAGGGGGCAAGGTCCAGAACCGGGTGCAAGGAGCAAGGTGCAAGGGACAGAACCGGGTGCAAGGGACAGAACCGGGTGCAATTAAGGAGCAGAACTGGGGGCTAGGAGCAAGGAGCAAAACCGGGTGCAAGGAGCAAGACCGGGTGCAAGGTGCAAGGAGCAAATCCAGGTGCAAGGTGCAGAACTGGGTGCAAGGAGCAGAACCGGGGACTAGGAGCAAGGAGCAGGTGCAAGGAGCATGGAGTAGACGGGCGTCCAAGCAGCTCACAACCGTCACAGTATCCACTTCATTCTGCCTAAATTCTGTAATTATCCTCCTCCTTAGTTCCGCGTGCACATTATCAGTTTCCCCCCACCAATACTGCCGCTAACCCAATGTCATCTGCCTCAAGCTCCTCCGCTTATATATATATCACCGAACAGGCCTTCACACAAAAGTTAAGTCACGCCTCTTCAAGAATTCCTATCCTAATCCAGCCAATTCTCCGTCTTCCAAGCTTTCTCGTCCTCAACGAAACCCGCCTAATCAGCTGCTCTGCCTCCTCTGTGGCAACCGGACGGAATCTATAATCTCTGGAGTCGGCACAACCCTTCTGACCCGACGCAGCGCTCCCGAATAGGCTGGTGCCCTGTGCTTAAGTTTAAAGTGGCGGTTTATAAACGCGGCGTTTACAAATATGATTACGAAAAGTGCACAATAATATTGAAAGACTGCTTTCTGCAACCCATGACGTCATTGGCTAACATTAGATGTATGCAGCAGAAATTTTACTGCATTCTGTATCCAGTGTTATTATATTTATGTTCGTAGCCGACATATCAAAGATTTTAAGAGGGAGGTTATAGGCTACATGTAGGCTCCTATTAACCACAATGTAAGAGATACTATTAACCTAATATGAACTCTATGCCACGTTCTAGCTGTGCCTTTCTATTTTTAGTAACTTTCTAGAAACTTCCGGTTCAGGTTTGTTGTCGGAAATGTTTCATGTTTTCACCAGTAATAATAAGTAGTCCCAGGTTTTCACTGCTAGAAATTAAAATTAATACATGTAGAAACTAATGCATTGTAGGCCTATCTCTTATTTTTAACACAAAGTCATAATTGTCACGCAAAACGGACTTACAGTGCATGCATTAAAAGTTTATGACGGCTTAACCTGACCGCAACCGACCCATTAACGTAGTGGATCCGTTCACGCCCCGGGCGTTAGCGGAACCCCAGTACTACATTCACGCCCGTCGCGACGTCGCGTTATTGGCCAAAGCATGTCACGTGAACTTGCTTACTTCCCATTAAATAATGAGACAGTGCACATTTTCATTTGAAGACTTCGTAAGAAATCCTACGGCTTCATGTACAAAGTCATAGTCCTACCTACGTACGAACTTTCTACGCAGTCTTTATAAATACGCCTATTTTGTTTTTCTCGCTTTCCATTTAGCAAATGTAGAAACGAGTTCTATCAGTTCAATATCTCCAGCAATAGGCCTATCATGTTTAATTGACAAGGCATACATAGCTAGGCCTCGTCCAACAAGTCTTTCTTGCAGCATGGACGTACGCAAATAATGTTGTTTTGATCAACTTGAACTTCGAGAAGCTTCTCTCATTATCAGCCACAGAAATTGGAAATGTCAAGAAGACGTCAAATCTAATAAATTGTGTCGTCTGCAACGTCTTGTTATATTTGGAAACCTAGTACAGCAGTGTTGGCACATTCAAAACTAGGCTATATTTTAAATCTAGTAGGTCTATTGCAATGCTTGCACACATATTGCGCCATTTATTGACCTCGATCATCCAGACTGTAATCTTTAGTGTCTGGTTTTGACGTTTGTACTAGCACTGGATTTTTGTTTAATATAAATTATGTTTTAAAAAATTGATTAAATTTTTAATGAAAAACAAGTAAACCAAGAAAAAACCCAAACGAAAATAAAGGTCTACAGGAAATCCCATGTTAGAAGTTCGGATAAAACCAAGATCTTGGGAAAAGTAACCGAAGGAGTGGTAATTAATATAGCTCATGAGCGGACTCGATCAGTTTCATATCAAATATGTCGCTAGCAGACTTGTATACGAGACATAAAAGTCGAGACCGAGACCGAGACAGTGGGGTACCGAGATCGAGACCGAGACCGAGACAGTGGGGTCCGAGACCGAGACGAGACACCAGGTCCGAGACAGTTCGAGACAGTTCAAAACGAGTGAAATGCACATTGGACCCAAGTCCCGAAACAATTTTTCTCAACTTTTGAAGTCTAATACAAGGGTCAAGTCACTGAAATCAGCCGATCACCTGAATTGTATAAACTATAAAGAAATTAAATATATCAGCCATTCTGAAATCTTCTAAATGATTCTACAATTTAAACCAACAAAAGTCCATATGGCCGCCTATTAGCGATTTAGCGACATAAGTCACATCACTCACCTTGAGAAACTGGATGTTGTTCCAAGCGTTTCGCTTATGTTGGCTTTACACAAATGACGAACAGCATGCCATTTATTTTGTTTTTCATTGATTTCAAACTGCGTGAATGCAAATTTCATGATTTCAGGTTCTTTCTGAGACATTTTAAGATATTTGGAAATTTTGGACTGAAAGTGCAAACTTAAGACTGCTTTTTCAATACTCTTAAATCTCAATGCCAGAAACACCGCTATTTTAAAACTTCCTGTCTGTTTGGCACTTCCGATTAACTAGTTATCCGTTCGGCACAAGACAATTTTATAGCGCAATACTGTACGAAGTTCCGAACAAAAATACAGTTTGTACGAGAACTTTGGCGACCTCTTCTACAAGAGAACAAGACTATCGCTTCGAGACAGTTTCTAAAAAAGACAAGACTTTCGCTTCGAGACAGTTTCAAAAAGTCAAGAAATGATCTCGAGACCGAGACCGAGACAGTGGGGTCCGAGACCGAGACATCAAAAACCTGTCTCGAGACGTCTCGAGACCGAGACAGTGTCTCGAGACAATACAACTCTGGTCGCTAGTAGGCAACTTCAAACTTGCAATAGTTAAGGGCATAAACGTGACGTGCCACATGACTGATGTTAAGAATTTCAAATCGTCTGGTCTGTTTGAAGCCGCTTCTTATTTTCGCATTCATTTATTAATGAATGGTGGCAAAACACCGGCTAAACTTTATGTAGCTTTTCTGCCAGAATTGTGCAGCCTTAGGCGGCCGCCTAGTTCGCCTAGTGGTTAAACGGGCCCTGTGAGGGTCAGTTAGAGTCAGGTTAGGCGTCGTCAGGGTCGGTTAGGGTCAGGGTTAGGGTTAGTGTCGTCATTATAAAACATGGTGAACAACCTTCCACCGCAATCTGGAATGTTTATCGGTCGGTTCGTTTCACGTCCACAAAATCATGTGACGTGCATTGACCAAAAGCGTAGCGGGTGTGATTCTAATCCCAGGTATTAGGATCACGTCGGGCGTCACTGTATCCACGACCTTCGATTAAAGCCATAAAACAGAAAAAATTGAACGAATTTGATTGACGTGGTATACTTCGTTTCGGTCTGTCTATCTGTCTCTCTGTCCGTATGTCGCTTACATAAAGTATGCTCACGGTCTAACTAGTCGCCAGCTGGAGTTCACATCAACAGAAATTAACCTTTCAATGGTTATTGGTTAAAAGACAATAATCCGTTGCTGCCGGTTATGATGCTGCCTTATTCTATAACTTGAATATCCTTATAGGGCCTAGGTAGTAACGATAATTTAAAATGGTGGCCTCAGTTCCGTTCGTCATAAGCAATCCTTTTCGTTCGTATTTCTCGCTATAATTTCTCGTGCATATCGTTCATCATCCGACTCAACACGTCACTCTCTAATCCGATTGTTAGCGTTCGATCTTTCGGTTCGTTCCGACGACGCTTGACTGACTCAGTCTGTTACCTCTGTTCCCCCTCTGTCAGTGAGCGAGTTCTCTTTTTCATAATTTCATCATCACTCCTCTTTCATCTGATTGTTCCCGGTTTATATAGATGAGTCGCGCGTAAAAGTGGCAGCGAGACATCCATGCTTGCCGCGCGGCCGTCGTGGCGCGAAGACGAGACGAGGGAGGTAGACATCAAAGTATGCCGACGATATAATTACGAAGACATGAGTAATTTGGCTATAATTATGGCGGGTATGACTATTTTTGGACATAAAGCTGTATAACATTATTGATTGCAGACAAAGTGAGTGCTGTAGGTTACAAGTCCAAGTCACGTGTTCAGATCTCTCACAGTGACTGGTATTGGCTATGGACATAACGCGGTATAATTTTTTCAGACTTTACTGGATCACGGTTATAGTAGTAGTAGTTTCAGTTTAACGACACTGTGCGATTACAAATATCATTAGCGTCGCCCTCCTACTTCATCCAGGCTTGGGACTGGCACTGACAGAGTACGATCAGTGTCGGAGTTATCACGGTTATATCTCACCTTCACGTGATATAAAATTAATATTCTTTTGGATGACTGTGGCTTTGAGACACTATCCAAATTTATGGACATAGGACTATAAAACATGCACCGACAGATAGAGCTTAAGAAAGCGTCTCCATTTAAGCTGGACTATTCAGGACATAGCTCATGTCATGCAGACTCATGCTGATAACGGATATACAGTACCGTTAGGTTGATTTTGCAAAAGTGGACATAGAACCTTATAATTCTAGGAGTACGTAATGTTGATGGAATTTACTGAGTCGTAGTAGCACATTTGGTTCTGCCGAATGCATAGATGTGTAGTCCGATGAAATTTTATTGATTGATTTAGATGCATATTAAAATTATATTGTTCCGTGTAGTGTTGTTTCGTTAACGAAAACTAAAACGAAAACCTTCGTTAACGAAAACTCAGGGTTACAGTTCACTGAAACTGAAACTATTACGAAAACTTGGTGAAATAACTAAAACTAATAATAACTAAAACTCGCGGAACCCGCCAAAAACGATAACTGAAACTAAAACAGTCAAACTAATAATAACGAAAACATCTAACGAAAACACACAACTAAAACCTAGCGTCCATGAATATTTTAATGTCTTTGTACATATGGGCGAAAATCGGGGTGTCACGTAAAGCTCAACAAGAAATGTCATGTTGTCATACTGTAAGAATAATGGTTGCTATTGCCTATTTGCAGTAATCTGATATACATTATTGTTGGCTAAATATTTTCCGTGTAATTGCATTGTGTAATCCTGCTTGTAATATACTGTCTAAAGAGAACATGTCTCGTTCTTTAATACGTCAAATGGATAAGGAAGTGGAAGGTAATGAAGATGATGAGGATGGACACTGGACAGTCCAGACCTGTCACTCCTGAGGATTGTCCACCCACAGATTTCGTGAATGGTCGTAGATACAGTCACGCCCGACGTGATCCTAATACCTGGGACTAGAATCACGCCCGCTACGCTATTGGTCAATGCAAGTCACATGATTTGTGCACGTGGAAGGAGCCAACCGATAAACTCCCGAATGTGGTGGAAGATTGTTCACAATGTTTTCTAATGATGAAACTAACCCTGACCCTAACCGACCCTCATGACGCCTCTAACCTGACTCTAACCGACCCTCACTACGCATAATTTGACCCTATAACCGACCCTCACGACGCATAACCTGACCCTAACCTACCCTCAGTATGTCCGCCATTTCGAATTTCAAGGGGAGTAAGCAAGTTCACGTGACATGCTTTGGCCAATAACGCGACGGGCGTGAATGTAGTCCTGGGGCTCCGCTAACGCCCGGGGCGTGAACGGATCCACTACGTTTGTGAATATCCGAGACTGACTGGTTACGATTACAACTGATTTGGGAGAGCGCATGTAATGAGGTTTGTCTAGTTTAGACACTATAATTATTGTCTCACGTCTCGACCAGTTTAGACAGTAGACTGAATCAAGTCTCTGTTTCTTTGAAAAGCCAGCTATACACCCTGTCACAAAGACAATTAAAGTGAAGCTGAGGAAATTTTTATCTGAGGTTGTCGGTGACTCGACTGATCGGATATAGTGAAACAGTGAGTTAGGAAGTAAATGAAGGTTTGTTCCGGGGCAAACCGGTTGCGGGCCATTCGGACCCTGAGGGTTTCAGGCCAACCCTTGTCTCTTTCAAAGCCACCATGCATGGGGACCTTACAGGTCACTTCGTCAAACGCCGACGGAAGCGGAGGAAGACCTGGCCTGGAAGACAGTGCCGGTATAGGACTACCTAGTAGAAGAAAGAGATTGTTTTATAAACCGCGCATTGACTATCGTAACTTTCTAGGAGGCTGGTCCTCCTTCGCTTTGGCCGCCGTCAGGAGCACCACCCCTCATTAGAAACAGTGAGAGAGGAAGATGGCATCTATGCCATGGGCCCACAACCAACATGCAGAAGCACGGAGGACGTAGGAGCTTCTGAGATCCCACAACGAAGATCCCAGTTTAGCTATAGAGAAGGGGAATGCGAGCAAGTAAGTGGAGTAAACCCTTACAATGACTACGGAGTCTGGGATCGAAAGGTAGCAAGTAGCAACCGCGTTCAGCAAGTCTTAATCTGAGAAGGAATGTGTTCTGTAGGCCTATGCAAACTTACATTATTATGTATTTATCAAGACGCTTAATGTAACAGATGCTTGTGATAAGCCATAGATGTAGAAGAAAGCCGTTGGAAAACCGAATACAAATCCCCAAAAGGAGTGTCGAACTGTCGGATCAGGACTCCATCTGAAAGGACAGACATGGTCTATTTCCTTATCTTGAACACAGTGAAACATAATGGACTCTGTTATGTTTCACTGTATTGAAGATTAAGAACACTAAACTTGAGTCGCGTCAAAGTGTAACATAGTTATGTGATTAGTTAATTAAGTTAAAATAAGTAAGCATAACACAATTGACATAACGTAAAATTAATGGTAATCTTAATCTCCGATCTTCTAAAGCGCCACTCGAAAACTAAGCGCAGGGCACCAGCTAATTCACAAGCGCTGCGTCGA
>JACEVL010004026.1:0-10429 GCA_020284085.1 Aporrectodea caliginosa
AAAAACAAAAGGGTAAAAAGAAGTCCCAAAGGGCCCAATTCCCCCCTTTTTGGAAAAATTAAAATAGGGCCCCCAAATTTTTCCGAAAAAAATTTTTTTAAAAAATTTCCCGTTTAAAGGGTAAAGAATTTTTTTTTAATTTAAAACTTTTTAACGATTTTTTTAATATGTGATTTAATTTTTCCCCCAAAATTTAAAAGAATATCCACGTCAAAAATCCCATAACTCTTTCAACGGTGAGAAGTTGAAAAATTTCTTTTAACGTCAACACTTTTATCCAGAGTTTTGGGAAACACTGGTAAAGCGCTCTCATTTCGTTTTAACCTTCACCGGGGGTTGGTGCTCCAGGGACAAGTTTCCACTTTCTATTTTCCCGCCGTAAAAATCTTGGGGAATTCATACGTGTTAGTTTTAAAAACCCTTTCCGGGTCTTCCCCGGCCCTCCGGACCCCTGTTACCCCTTTTCCCCAGGAGTTTCCTCATCAAATGCCCAAAGTTGTAAGTTTCCTTCTTTTTATCTGATTAAGTAGGCTTCTTTCCGTTCCTGTTTTCTCTAACACCCACTCATTTGTTCTTTTTTCTATCCATGATACTCTCAGAATCTGTCTTAGGCATTTCATTTCAAACACATTTATTCTTTCTTCCTCTTTTTTCTTGATAGTCCAACTTTCACACCCGTATGTTGCCACTGGCCATACCAAAGCCCTCATGAGTTTCATCTTTGTATCCATCTTTATGTTATGGCTTTTCCATAATTGTTTCAACGTTGTTATTGTATTAAGACCTCTAGCCAACTTCTCTCTTATATCCTTAACGTCTGCTGCATCTTCCGTTATCAAAGATCCCAGATAACGGAATGTGTCTACTTGTTCCAACCTTACTCCTCCAATTTCTATGTTACACGTTATCCCTTTTTGTGTCATCACTTTTGTTTTATTCATATTTATCTTTAGTCCTTTGTTCTCTCCTATTTGTTGTAAACGAGTGACTAGTTCCTGCAGCTCACTTTCTGATCCTGCCAGAAGTACTATATCGTCAGCATATCTTAAATTCGTGATTTTCCTTCCTCCTATTCTCACGCCTCCCTCCCAACCTTCTATTACTTCTCTCATGACCGCTTCTGCCATTATGTTAAACAAGTGTGGTGAAATTACACACCCCTGCCTCACTCCTTTCTTTACTCGGAATCCACTTGACAGTGTTCCTGCCACCTTTACTTTTGCCTGTTGTTTACAATATAATTTATTCAATAAATTAATAATATGTGCCGGAAAACCCATTTCTGTCATTGTTATCCACAGTTGCTCATGTGATATACAGTCGAAAGCCTTTGTAAAGTCTACGAAACACATGTACAACGGCTGTTGATGTTCGTTCATTTTCTGCATTATTATCCTGAGATTTATAAGTTGATCTCTTGTTCCCCTTCCTCTTCTAAAACCGGCCTGTTCGTCAGATAATTCTGATTCTGTTTTTCTTCTCATTCTTTCCATTATGACCCGAAGAATGATTTTACTGGCATGAGAAACTAATGCTATGGTTCTGTAGTTTTCACATTTTCCCATGTCTCCCTTTTTTGGTATAGGTATAAAGATTGAATTCGCCCAATCCTCAGGCCAATCCCCTGTTTCCCATAACGCTATACATATGCGATGCATTTGATCCAGTGCTGTCTCTCCTGCCGCTTTGAATAGTTCTACTGGTACTTCATCCATTCCTGTGCTTTTTCCGTCAGACACCTCCTTCATAGCTCTAGCTTTTCTGATCTTAGCGGAACCGGTTCTTGTATGTAACTTATCTCCTCTCTTGTGTTTCCTTCTGTGTCATCATATAACTCTTCACAATATTCTTTCCATCTTTCTGCTATTCCTTCTTTATCTTTAATCATCTCCCCTGATGTTGCCTTAATTCCAAACAATTGCGGACTGAATTTTCCTGTTAGAGTTTTGACTGTTTGATACACTTCCTTCATATTTCCTGTCCTGTTTTGTTGTTCCAGTTCTTCACATTTTCCTTCTAGTTGTTTTTGTTTATCCATTCTCACATTCTTCTGTACCTCTTTTTTTAATTCTTTGTATTTTTCTCTATCCTTCATTTTTGCTTCTCTTTTTGCTTTTACCAGATCATACGTGCTTTCTGTGATCCATGTTTTCTTCTTCTGTCTCTCTTTATATCCAATCGTTTCTTGAGCTGTATCTAGCAGAATCTTTTTGGTTGTCTTCCATAAATCCTCAGGTGTTCTTTCTTCTGTTTCTGTTTCCAGTCCTTCAAATCTATTCTTTACTTCTATGGCGTATTCTATTGCCTTTAATCCTTTTAAATTCTCTATATTTAATTTTCTTGGATATGTATCTTTTTTAATCTTTTTCAACTTAATTTTTAATTTTGCTACTAGCAACTGGTGGTCCGAGTCGCAGTCCGCCCCTGGAAAAGTTTTGCAGTTCTTAATGCTTCCTTTCCACCTCTGTGCAATTGCTATGTAGTCTATTTGGTTCCTTGTTTCCCCATCTGGTGATATCCATGTGTATAAACGCCTTGGATGATGTTTAAACCATGTGTTACTCAAACTCACTTCATGTTCTGTGCAGAAGTCCATTAGTTTTTCTCCCGCTTCATTCGTCTTCCCTATCGTTCCTTTTCCAACTATTGCAGCTCTTACATCTGTTGTTTGCTTTCCTACCTTTGCGTTAAAGTCCCCCATTATCATCAGGATGTCTTGTTTTGGAATCTGTTTTATCTCCGTATCCAGTTGTTCATAAAATTCTTCTGAGTTTTCTTTAGTATCTGCTGTTGTTGGCGCATATATTTGTATTATGCTAATGTTTCTCGGTTTTGCACTTATTCTTGCCATTATAATTCTATCGTTCACTGGATGATACTCTACGAGAGTGTTTGCAATCTTTTTAGTTATCCATATTGCCACCCCTCTCTGTCCTTGTTTATCTCCCCCTGAGTATACTATGGTATGTCCGTCTGTTGTAGTAAAATGCCCCTTTCCTCCCCATCTCACCTCCGCTAAACCACATATATCAACTCCGTTTCTTTCCAGTTCTTCTCCTAACAACTGTACTTTGCCTACTTGTAACATGGTTCTTACATTCCACGTCCCTATGTGTAATGTCTTTCGTAGTTGTATCTTTTTTATTATTTCTTTTTCTTCTTCTTCTTCCATTTCTGTATCTCTGCTTCCAGTATCCAATTTTTCGATCCTGTCCTGGTTGCTCGGCAGGGTACGCGGACCTTTTTCACCCGGGCGTCGTCCGAGCCGGTATGTTATTTGATGTGTGTGACTGTCCATGTTGCTGATTGGGAAAGTAAGGTGGTAGGTTCCCACGTCTTTCCACCTCGCAGTGGTTGATCATTGTGACATTTCTCTCATTACACACCTTTAAAACGCGTTCTTCCCGTGCTATATATATCCCACAACTACGTTTAGTCTTTAATTCACATGGAAAGTAAGTAATTATATACAGTAATTGGAAACGACTGCGTAAAGGCAGCATACAATATTAATGCGATTTGACATTTAACAACTGCGAGTCTTCTATTTTCGAAATAGTGGCTCCTAGAATTAGACGTAACTTTTTAGAGTGCTAAAGCAGACATACGTATTATAATAATAATAATAATATCTTTTCTTTAATTAAGCGCCTGACAAACGCACTGCGCTGTACATTTACAAGTTATGCAGTTGAAACAATCTTAACTAGTTAACTACTAACAGAACAGACAGCCTGTAATACACGGCGCTAATAGCAGCCTACAAAGCAAATCCGCCCTATAAATATAAGTTCAAACAGCTTAATTCGATTAAATTAATTAATTTGATTCTTCCATTACACTTACGGCGCCCAAAACGTGAGATTAACGACCGGTAGCTCACGGAATAAGGGCGCTTATAAACCGACCATTCATTAATAATAGAAATGTTCTGAAGTCCTGACGTGAAGTTTTCTCCTACGCTATATTTTCATTTCATTTCAGTAGGTGGCGCTGTATAGCATTATACGCGTTAAGAACATGACAGCACATGGGCGGTGACTCATTTCATTTCAGTATGTGGCGTTGCGTTGTTTCTAAACCGTCGCGTAGATTCAAATTTTCGTATAATGAAAGTTGGGCTGCGCGATTGCCTATTGCCGTGCTGTCCAACATGCGGCCTGCGGGCTTAAGGACGAGTCCAAAACACAGTAGGAGGCGACGTTAATTATCTTTGTTGTGCAACAGCGTTGTGAGAAAGAGGAAAAAACTACCCATCTGCTAGTACCAGTCACAAACATGGATAACGCATATTACTAAAATGTCCTCTCTACACACCCTTTAATACATTTCTTTTAGGCAATATATACCTCAAAACTGCGCTCAAAACTGCGTTCAATTGCCGCGTAAAGAGCTGTAATATGCCAAAACTAATCTTTGTCGGCGGCAACGGCCTATGATGTCATAAGCTGCCGTTAAACTGAGGATCCAATCCAATCAATTGCCGCGTCATACAACTTAATCAAAAAACTTTGGAAACTAAAACCCAGCCACTGTTTGTGGTCTGACGGTGCCAGTCCCAAGCATGGATAAAACAGGAGGACGAAGCGAACGATTTTTGCTATCTCACAGTGCCATTAAACTGAAACTACTGTTTGCTGCTGCTGCTGCCGCTGCTGCTACTACTACTACTACTACTACTACTACTACTACTACTACTACTACTACTACTACTACTACTACTACTACTACTACTACTACTACTACTACTACTACTACTACTACTACTACTACTACTACCACTACTACTACTACTACTCACAGCATTCGCTTGGTTTAATATTCTTTAGCGACGCTGTACCTAGTCCTATATTAAGAAGATCAGCGTCGCCCTCCTCCTTCATTGAGGATTGGGACTGACGCTACCAGATTACAGACAGTGGTGGAGTTAAACCAGTCGGTTGTATCCAAAAGTTTAACAAATTAATTATCATGGAAGCAAGGGCGCTTTTGTGGATATACATGTCGACACATTTTTAACAGTTCTCGCCGTACGTAAGGTAGAGATATTTTTAAGCGAAATATATTTTTTTATAAACCGAACTTGAAAACCAATCGGCTTGGCTAATTGCTGTTAAATGTAATTTTTTTTAGCAGTTTTCATCGTTCGTAACGTAGATTTTTTCATTAACAACTTTATAACCAAACATAGTTGCAGTAGTTTCAGTTTAACGACATTGTGTGGTAACAAAGATCAATAGTGGTAGATTGTTTCAGGGATTAACAACATCTTAGGACAAAAAACGCCGTTGACGTCTACAGAAATTATTTACTCAATGTAAGTTTAGCGTTGTATGAAAACGTCATTATATGCAGAAAACACAATCGTGTTGTGCGTGCCCAGCCTATATCACGCCTCTTTGAAACGTTTAAAAGGTGTCGAATGAGAGCGCTGTGCGCAGTCGTAGTAGTAGTGGTACTTTCAGTTTAACGACATCTCGTGGAAGCAAGGGCAGTCTACGTCGATATAGCCAAATATTCAACAGTTCTCGCTGTACGTGAAGTAAAAAACCAAAAACATGTTTTCTAAACCGAACTTCAAAGCTAATCGGCATGGGTAGTCGCTGTTACAGAGACACATTCTACCTTCGCAAGACCAAAACATTTTACGATACGTCGAGGTCCAAGCGGGGTAATTTTTTACCCCATTAAAATGTTTAATATCTCAGCTCACTGGACTGGTTATGGCGGCCAATATGGCCGCCATAACATACACAAAATGTTTAGCTCATCGGTAAGCTACAGTAACAAATAAAGTGCCAAATTTACTATTTTCAAGGTCAAGGAATCCATTTCTCGTAGTGCCAATACTGTGCGACTTCTATTTTCCAAGATGGCGTCCAATATGGCCGCAAAAACACAAATAAATGCATTTGTCAGCTCACAGTTAAGTTATCATAACAAATAGAGTGTCTAATTAAATAGTTTCAAGGTCAAGGAATCCATTTCTTGTAGTGCCAATTGTGTGTGAGCTCAGATATTTAAAAAATATGAAAGTGGATGGTTCATTTGTCATTGGAGCGTACCCATGTGCTGAAATATGCATATTTCTGTGTTTCGCGGCCATCTTGGCCGCCATCTTGGAAATTTGTATTGACAGACTATTCTCACTACGATAAATGGATTTCTTGACCCCGGAACTATGAAAGTGGAGGGTTCATTTGTCATTGTAACTTACCTATGTGCTGAAATATGCATATTTCTGTGTTTGGCGGCCATCTTGGCCGCCATCTTGGAAATGTGGTATTGACAGACTATTCTCACTACGATAAATGGATTCCTTGACCCCGGAACTATGAAACTGGAGTGTTCATTTGTCAGTGTAAAATACCTATGTGCTGAGATATGCATATTTCTGTGTTTTGGCGGCCATCTTGACCGCCATCTTGGAAAGTGGTAATGAGAGACTATTCTCACTACGATAAATGGATTCCTTGACCCCGGATCTATGAAAGTGGAGGGTTCATTTGTCATTGTAGCTTACCTATGAGCTGAAATATGCATATTTTTGTGTTTTGGCGGCCATCTTGCCGCCATCTTGGAAAAGTGGTAATGACAGACTATTCTCACTACGATAGATTGATTCCTTGACCTTGGAACTATTAGAATTGATACTTCATTTTTTATTGTGCCTTACCTATGAACTGAGATATTAAAAATAGCTTTGGGGTAAAAAATTACCCCTCTTCGTCCTCCGTGTATCGTAAAATGTCTTCGTCCTGCGAAGGTTAAACTTCGTAGCAGCGCCACCTACCGATTTTCTTTAAACGGAAATTTTAATATACGCAACGGTTTAAACTTCATAGCAGCGCCACCTACCTACTTTCATTACACGAAAATATGAATCGACACGACTGTTTAAATTTAAATCTCCAGCTCCCCTCCCCGCCTCTCTTCTGCTAACTGTGCTCTCTTTGAAACGGAGCGCACTTGGCGACGGACGTAATAATACTGAGATACAAAAGAAATCAATCTTGCGACCTCTAGCGCTGACTACTCGCTAGCTGCGTTAGTCTCGAGCGAACCCTAGCGGTTTCGTTTTTACTTCAACGACCTCTAACAGTGAGTACTCGCTGGCGGCGCTAGTCTCGAGCGACCCCTAACGGTGTAGTTCCCACTGAGGTGACCTCTAACGGTGATAACTCGCTGGCTGCCCCAGTCTCGAGCGACCCCACGCAGTATTCGAACGTGATTGCTTCTCTACTGTGTTCCTCCTCCCTCCCTCACCGTACTTTCCTGCCGTCCCTTGTGCCGACCGTACCTCCTTCCCTCCCTCCTACGTCCGCCCGTTCCTCCCGTAGTCACTCGCGGCGATCGTGTGTGGATGACTCGTCGCTTCCCCTCCGCTTCCCCTAGACGTCTTAATAATAGCAAGCTACAATTACACAGAAGTCCATGCCCATCCTCTTATAGATATGCAGAAGGAGCCACATGTCATGATCTCGCGTTGCCATGACGACATTTGTAATTATTGCGATGACGTGAATAACGTAAGCTATAATTGTCTCTGGCAATGAAGGCGAAAATAGCATAACAGGCACACAGCGTAACACCACGCTTCAGATCAGGCACGCACGCAGTCAGCCAGTCACGCACGCATAGAGATTTCTGTGCGTTTATATTTATTATTAATTGTTATTATTATTTATTAGTTTTATCTGAACCGACCGACGTTTATCCACCAGGATATGCGCCCACTGAACGGTTAAACGATTTGGCGATTATAATTATATAGAGTCCGAATACCACTTTTTAAGGTGTTTAAAAATGTATTTTTCATTATTATTATTATTATTATTATTATTATTATTATTATTATTATTATTATTATTATTATTATTATCATCATTATTAGTATCGATATCCTCTGTTGGATCTGTCCAGAGTTCGCCGCTCGTCGGCTCCCGGCAGCCTTGACATGGTGCCCTGGAAAGCCACCGCGTTGAAGCGTTGGATCATGACCGATAGGCTTTGGAAGAGGAAGCTTGTTTCCCGAGTGTCACCGGTAGTCTTCGATAGTCGGCTTCCGGTCTCCGATAAGAAGTCGAGACCCTCTCTGTTGAAGGGACCGAAGGTTTCTATGGCGACAGGTACGAACGTGTATCTCCTTTCCAGCTCCGAGTACCTGACGTGCTTCCTTGCGGCGGCCATCTCTGCCGCCCCACCAGCCGCGGCCGCTGTCTCCGAAATGTATGAGGCCGCCACCGTATCCACCACCGTCGCATCCCATAGTATTGTATTGTATTGTATTTGAACACTTGTTATAGCGCCTCAACCAGATTTCCCATTCAGAGGCGCTCCCGACTACTGCTGTAGTCGGAGTTTCACGCCGAAGCGCATGAGCAATTGCGAGTGAAGGACTTGCCCAGGGTCCCTACGCGACGGCTTTGAGGTGGATTCGAACCCGCAACTCTCCAGCTGCAAGGCACCGAACATACCCCCAAACCACCGCGCCCCTGTATATTGTGTTGTGTTGTGTGTTGTATTGTACTCCACGTTTATAATGCGACCGAGCCACCCGCAGTAAAGATCCGAGAAATTAATCTCTGATAAACCGACCCGACCGGGAAGCGAACCCGGGGCGCCGGCGTGGCGAGCGGGCACCAACCCACTCGGCCACTCAGGATCCTTAAATAGTAAGGTCCGTCCACCACTCCACGGTTTCATGGGCGCTATAGATAGTCATAATTATTATTATTATTATTATTATTATTATTATTATTATTATTATTATTATTATTATTATTATTATTATTATTATTATTATTATTATTATTATTATTATTATTATTATTATTATTATAATCTGTTAAGGGTTCGCCCGCAGCGTTGACATGGTGCCCTGGAAAGTCACCGCGTTGAAGCTTTGGATCATCACTGATAGGCCTTGAAAGAGGAAACTTGTTTCGCGAGTGTCACCGGTAAAAACGATACGATACGATAATAGCGCAGCACATTTTAAATCGTTCTACCTACTGCGTCCACTCGTGACGTCATAATAATAATAATAATAATAATAAATTATTATTATTATTATTATTATTATTATTATTATTATTATTATTATTATTATTATTATTATTATTATTGGACATTTAGTATTTAATATTTAGTAGGCACAACTCTCTGATGAACAAGCATCCATTGGAAACCTACATACATAAATTATGTCGTTTGAGTAGTAGTTTCAGTTTAACGACACTGCGTGATAACAAAGATCATTAGCGTCGCCCTCTTCCTTTATCCAGGCTTGGGACTAGCACTGTGAGAGTGCAAACAGTGGCGGAGTCGTTTTGAACGACATTGAGTTTGAATATAGATTAGATGGACCGCTGTTTAAAGGTGTCTAGCAATGTCAAGCTTCCGATCCAGAGATCTACATATTAAACGCATAAGTCTGTCTGCCTGTATGTTGCTCCAGCGTAATTTAAATTGATTTTTTTATAAACATACGATGCATTAACTGTAGATAAAAGGGGATTTGCCGTTAACAGATTTGCGAAAATTCAGCAATTTTTTTACGCAGAATTTACGTTAAAAAGTATGAAAAGGTTATTTTTAACGGTGTATGCCATAGAAAGTGTTTGAACGATTAAAAAAATAATTACACACCTCTTTTAAGTGTGCTATTCGTCCTGTAAGAAAAAGTTGACGAGCGGTCCTGTATAATCACGTTCAGGTTTATGTTGAAAACTTTCATCATTCTGAAGAGTTGTTGTATCCAAAGTGTTTAAGTCCATTGTCTGTTAAAAGAGAACAAACTTCTTAACTATTTTAATGGCTTTGTCGGCAATGTCTGACATGATCCGTTCCACCCAACCCCAGAGGAGATGAACTTCTCTACACGCGAAGAAGAGATGGGTCAGAGTCTCAGGCAGGTCGCAGAAAGGTCAGCGATTGTGGCGGATGATCTGGAAACTGTAGACTGTTTTAACTGGAAGGACTCCGTGATCGATCTCCCAGCTAAGTCTTCTTGCTTGAGGAGATACACATCGATCTGTGACAGCCAGCCAAGTTTTGTAAAATTTATCAGAGGGTGTTTATGCATAATTGTTTGATAGCTGGACTAAAGGCTTCTTGAGAGCAGAGAAGGTTTTTATCGCGTTGTAGTCTTTCACTGGCAGAAGAGGATCGAGTGAAACCATGTGACGGAAGGCAGTCAGCGCTTTCTCTTAAAAAGGAGAAGGACATTCAGCATGTGGACTAAGATTGGATGCAAAGGTAGGGTGACAAAGTTGCAGGTAGATGGCAAAGTCCTACCATTATTTTAATATCTGAGGCAGTTAGCAAACGCTTGATGTTCTCCTTGGACACCTTTAAAATTTTGGTTTCTTTTAAACCGGCCCCAAATATTGTAAAACCTTTTTTTAAAAAAAAAAGGGGGAGTTTT
>JACEVL010004027.1:0-11873 GCA_020284085.1 Aporrectodea caliginosa
AATAACTCCCATGACCCTGATGCGACCTGCTGAAATTGTGTAGCTGGTGCCACCACTGCTTAGTAGCCAGTGATGTGCAAGTGTATATAACTGCCTGATCTTAGGCTACTTCCAGCAAAGTCCAATAATGATGATCCAACACAGTAGAGACATGCACTCTGTTGGACTGAAGTTAGTGTCTGAGATGCAGACTACTGAAAGAACTTCAAAATTTGGATCAGGACTATTGCATTGGACATAAACCCTTCTCTTGACTGCATTTGAATAATCCCAATTGTATTTGCAGACTTCCGTCTTCCGTAGTGGATAACCTCTTACTGGAATGCCAGTATTATAGTGGAAAGTTATGCTGTTGTGCATATGTTCATTGCTGTATATCAAGAATTAAACCCTTGCCTGAGTTTAGCTCGTGCCTAAATTTAGCCTTTCTAAACTCCTACCTGCTTGTCTAGTAATCATAACTCCAAATTTCAAAAGGACCACTTGAAAGCTAAGTGCAGGACACCTGCTTATTCATGTGTGCTGCGTCAAGTCAGAGGGGTTTCCAGAGATATCCAACGGAGGTCCAAGTCCGGTTGCCAGAGAGAGGAGGCAATCCTAGCAACGGCATTGTTCTAGTCTTGGGGTGTGTCTATGTATAACAAGCCACAACACTAGGTCACTTGCTCCTCATAATTGTTACTTAAGGGTTTAGGGTGTGTTTAAAATACCCGGTATTAAAGCTTAAAATTCAGAGAAGAAGTTGCTGACTGAGGCTGATATGTGAGCTGCACTTCAACTGCTGAATGTCAGGACATGTCTCTGTTTGGCAATCCTTATGAAAGAAAGTGCTCCAGATTTGAATCTGGAGGATGCTAACTAACACTTGTTTATTGTACCACATTAGACAATACCAGAGAACAACAGATGCTGTGGAGAACAATAAAGCAGTGTAGGACAGAACCTTTAGAATCCTCTCTCATGAATATCAGCATAAACCTTATTCATTCACTTCATTTGCCTCAGTTCATCAGAAGATGCAGATGTTTGTTTCTGCTGAATAATCTGTTACTTATCATTGCGATAAGGTGTTATGACGTTTCTCCTCTATCAGTCTTCAACTACCAGCCACAGGATCAAACAGGATTAGCAACTGTTATGTACTAGTAGGGCATATTAGTTACAGGCTATTCGTCCTTATGTGCAAATAAATGGTTGGCTGAGCTTTGTTAACAGAATGCATGTATATAACAAGTTTTGGGACAATAACACATGTACTACCATACATGTAGCTGATAAAAATCACTTCATTCTGTTACTCTTTTTTGAGTCATATCCTTCTGATCATATAACTGTATTGTGCTGAAGTGTGTAAGTAAGCAAGTAGGAGCATATCTAAGATCCGATAGTGTATTCCACTAAAATGTGGCCCAAAATGTTGAGTAGGACAGAAGAGAGGATGAGATTGGAGGCTTCCCGTCCTCGTCACTTTAATCTAGCCGTCTTGGAGATGCTGACTGACAGATCACACAAATGGAGATGAGGGCTAAGGGGCCGTCCATAAATGACGTCACGCACCTAGGGGGAGGGGGTCGGAAATTTATGACGATGTGTGACATGGGGGTGGGGGTCTGAGTAGTGTGACGTCACACCAGGGTCTGTTATTAAATTTAACAATTAACAACAATTTATTTTTAATAACAGCACTAATTTTGAGGATTAAATTTTCATTATTTTTTAAAATTATTTTAATATATACGGGCACCATTATCAGGCGCGTAACTAGCATTACGCAATTACGCAACTGCGTAAAGATTTTAGCAGCTCTCAAAATTTTTAACCGTTTAGATTACTTTTTGACATTCTAGTTTACTATTATTCGTTGAGTTTCTAATGTGCAGACGTTATTACGGTACAGTCAGTAAAACATTTCCCTTCGTCGACATAGTGAAGACTCTGCAAATTTCGTGGCACTCTGCGGTCTACGTGTCTACTAGGACTCCATGTGTTCCTGTCCCGTTTGGCCTGTCCCAGGAATCTGTGCTGGGCCCTCTTCTCTATTTATACTGCTGATACTGGTCCTCTCCTGGCCTCTTGCTGCAAGTTGCTGAGCCTTGCTCTGTGCTGAACCAATCTTATGCGGGTGACCTGCAGGCGTTTCTGCACTGTCCTGCGTCAGCAGCCATTACCCGGTTCATGGCCCGGGCCATGAACCGGACAATGGAGGCTCTCGAGGCCTGGATGTCCTCCAATCGCATGCAGCTAAACTCATCTAAGACCCAGTTCATTTGGCTTGGCACGCGCCAGCAGCTCGCCAAAATTGATTTGGAGGCCCTTGCTCAGGACTTCCCGCAGATTACTTTCTCACAGTGGCAAAGAAATTAATTAATTGATAAATCCAGGCAGGCTATCAACTTTATTAAATAAAATTATAGGCGTGTATGTAATGAAATCGACGATCGTCATGAAAACTGCAATTTCTTAGAGAAAATAACATATCCAAAATTAAGTGGCCAGCTCCGTACGCCATTGCTTTCTCATCCTTTGTCCGGGACCTTTGGTGTCACATTAGACCAGAGGTGGGCAAACTACGGCCCGCGGGCCAGATCCGGCCCGCCAACACATTTTATCCGGCCCGCCAACACATTTTTATCCGGTTCACACAATTTTTCAGAATAGTAAAAAGTCATAAAATTTAGACCGCAAGAAGAATTCCTCATGCTGCTTTCTTACTTGCTATTCCGGTTTGTATTATTCGCATCTACATCTGTATACATGTTGTACAGGCATCTTCAACTATGAAGATGAACAAATCCAAGTAGCCTACAGATCTCATTTAGCTGATCTAAACTTAAACTCGATGATACGAATGTGAACTTAGTTTCTTGAAGCGGTTATAACTTATTATCGGTTTCACCATCTCCGAGTGGTTTCTTGTTCTCTTTCTCATGACGCTCTAGTTGTTCTTGTGCATGCTTTCGTTACTAGTCGGATTGACCACTGTTAATCAATCCTCGTTGGCATCCCTCTTCGAATTCTGGGGAGACTAGATCGATGTTCTGCGCTCGGATGCTCGGCTCATTGTGCGAACTTCCATATTCCGCCCTGTCTCTGCCTACATGTGCGATGTGTTGCACTGGCTTCCTGTGACCCAAAGGATCTCAAAACGGATTGCTGTTTTGGTTTTACGCTGCGTCTTTGGCTGTTTTCCATCTTACCTGAGCGACCTATGCCGCTGAGTGTTCGACCTTGTAGCGCTTTGGGGACTTCGCTCCGCGATAACGGGGTAACTCTTAGTTCCACGGGCTCGCTTGGCTGCTATGCAGCGCCGAGCTTTCTCGGTTGTGCCCAGAATGAATGAATGGATGAATGCAACCAGTGCAATCACTCTGTATTAAGGGAAAATTGTTATGCATGTTCACAGTTGCATACATCTCACAAGTTACAGCCAAAGTACAATAAAATTTAATTCAGGAAACCTTTTTTTCATTTCAGCGGTTATTAAATGTTTAAAATGTGTTACCTGGCCCTCCGAATTTTTTTGGCGTCTAATGTGGCTCAATGTGCCAAAACTTTGCCCACCCCTGCATTAGACCAAGAACTAACGTTCACGCGGCATATCAGCCTGCTATAGATGCCGCGATTGTGTGTCAGCTTAGTGAGGTCTTCCGTTCCTTAACCTTTAATGCTGCCTTAATGCTTATCCACTTCTTTAATTGTTGTTTACCGTCTTGATTATTGCAGCGCCCTACTCGGGTTGGGTGCTTGGTTCGGGTCTTACACTCGGCGGCACGCTATATTGGTTGCATCCCAAGATTCCACCATGTTACTGACTAGGCCTATATGCGGGATGTCTTGCATTGGCTTCCTTTCCCACAGTGGATCGCTTACCGGATCTCTTCTTTGGTCTGGCACTGATGTGGTCTCTGTTTATCTACAGGAGCACCACCCTCAGCATCCAGCACCGTGGTTCTCCTCGCTCTTCTAGGCAAGCTGAGGTTCTTGTCTTTCGGTCGCGGACTTCTATTCTGCAGCGCCTGGCTTTTTCTGTTGCTGGCCTGCATTTTGGAATGGGCTTCCTTTGGCACTACGCCTAATGCCGAGAGCCCTTCAGATCACGTTCTATTCTAACTTCAAGACTGTTCGGACTTCGGAGTTGGGTCGGGTGCGCTCCTAAGTAGATGATCTTGAAGGGGCGCTATGTAAATCTCTGTAATGAATGAATGAATCATAATTTGCCAAAGAGCTTATGTAAAATGTTATTACTTTTAACCAAAAAGATTGTCTCCAAAATCGACCATTACAAACCAACGAAATAAATTTATTTTCTTATGCTTTCGTTAATTGCTTCGATGAGTCTGTCTGTTTCTAGTCTACGTTGGTTGCTGGGACTTTGCAACTGAACCCATTTTAAAAATCAAATTATGAAATTATAATTATAATTTTCCAAAGAACTTATTTAAAATGTTATTACTTTGAATCAAAAGTTGGTCTCCAAAATGCACCATTACAAACCCCTAAATGAAAATTTTTCTTACCCTGGGGAGAGGGCACAGCCCCCTCCCCAGACCCCTCCCCTCAGAGTTCTTCAAAACTGCGTAATTGTTTGGAAGACCTGGTTACGCCACTGACCATTATTAGTAATTTTCTAATTATTTCAATATTTGGTCACCGTTAGAATAATTAAAATATTCATGCTTTCACTATTTGTTCCATGAAGCATTTTGCTTCGCCATGGAAATTGGTTTTGGGGGGTCAGAGCTTTGTGACGTCATTTTCAGAGGGGTCTTACTTTTTGTGACGAAGTGTGACGAGGGGGGGGACGGGGGGTTAAAAATCGGCCAAAATAGCGTGACGTCATTTATGGACGGCCCCTAAGAACACTTCTTTTTAGTGACCTAGATTCTGATTCATTGGCCACCAACCAGAGTCTACTATAAAGTGGGTGAACCTGTAATAATGTGAGGACTTAGTTATGGAAGGTTACCTTCCCATTACTAAGACATAGTTATGGGAAGGTTACCTTCCCATTACTAAGTCCTCACATTATCGCTTCTATGTTTCAGTGTCAGAGTAGCTAAACGTATTAACCAATGTATTCCACCATGCACACTCGTAGTGAGCAGACTGAGAGTTGAAGTACAGAAGTGACGTCACAGTCACGTGGCCTACGCTGGTGCCCTAATTTCCATATTAACTGCAGGCTGGTTCCCTACTTTGCATGGTGGAGCATGCAGGTTGGTGTTCTGTTTTATGCAGAAGTGAACAGCATGCAAACTGCTTCCCTGCTTTCCACGAGCCCATACGCTGGTGCCCTTATGCCGACGTACAGGCCACATAGTAGGCCCACATACACGCCCATGTGGCGTCTATGTGGGCCTACTATGTGGGCCTATTACCCATATCCTGACTCACTTTGTTAAAAGTAAAACCTATAAACTACAAACAATACATGCACTTTTAATTAAGTGCAAGTTTAATTAGGCCTAAGACTGCCATGCGTAGAGTCAAACTGTTCTACAAAGACACCCTTGATAATCGACTCTGCACGAACACATTCAACTAAAGGCTAAAATAAACTGCTCTCTGAAACGAATATCAGATAGTTTTAATTTCATTACTTTCATTATCTCATGTACACAAGTTGCGGTATGTCAACTGAGTATCTTAGTTTAACTGAGTATCTTAGTTTAACTACTACTGCTGCTGCTGCTGCTGCTGCTGCTGCTGCTGCTGCTGCTGCTGCTGCTGCTGCTGCTGCTGCTGCTGCTGCTGCTGCTGCTGCTGCTGCTACTACTACTACTACTACAGTACTACTACTACTACTACTAGGCTACTACTACTACTAGGCTACTACTACTACTACTACTACTACTACTACTACTACTACTACTACTACTACTACTACTACTACTACTACTACTACTACTACTACTACAGTACTACTAGGCTACTACTTTGCAGATAATTATGTCCTAATATCAGAAAAGACTTGTGCTTTGGCGTTAAAGATTGTATACCAAGCATTACAGTAGGCCTAAGCGAATGGTCAGAGAATTGTCGATTAGTTCGGAATGATATAATGACTGGATGTAGACAGAACGATGTCCAGAGTTTTATCTGCAGCAGAGCCCGAAAAGCGCGTGGGCATTTTATGAACACACTGTTTGGGTAATAGAGTTTTAAGTTTGTTGAGGAAGGATTCGGATAGTCTCAGTGTTTAGGCGTAGGTCTAAAGGAAGGGCGTTCCAAACCACTGGGCCTACCACAGGTTCAATTCTTCATAGTTGCAGTACGAGCGAACTAAACCAAGAGAACTCCCTTCTCAGTAAAGCATTGGGGACGACGTCCTTGGATACCCGAAGTCAGACAGCATTGCTCTCGGAGGTAAATTGGGCGAGGCCTTAGCTGGTGATGTCGCCATACCCGGACAGATACCCTGTACTGAATATGCTTGCGGATAGGGAGTCAGTGATGGATAGCAGGAAGTAGCTTAAACGACAAGAAAATAATTAAGACTCTACGGAAGTAAATAGGTCGTGTCTGTGAAAACACCACGAATAAAATAACATCGGATTTCATCACGCATCATGCTTAAGCAAGTGAGTCATACCTTTGCAAATATAAAAATTAAATGATACCATATTTCATAATATTTTGGCCCCCCCCTGTAGAGCCGCCACTGGCGAGGACCGTGCCTTTGAGCGACAGTGGTGAGGATGTACTGAGAATAATCTATGAATTACACTTACTGTAGATCCATAATGCGTGCACACGGGTCATACATGTGCACGGGACACAAAATGTGTTGGAATTAACCGAGAGTACAACAGTACTGTCAACCGAACAGACCGGGCCAGACGGGGGCGTGGCTGACGTCAGACCTCTAGCCTAGACTGTTTCTGACCTCAGAAGAGCGGTGACAGCAGGAAAACAACCTAAACCGTAAAACACAACTGACCTTTGCAGAAAAACGAGAAGAGACAATCCAGAAAAACGTCGCAGCGTCAAACTGGAAATGTGCAATAACTACCGGTACTTAATATCAAACCAAATGGCTGGAGCAAAGATGACGGCCGCAATCTTGACTACTACTACTACTACTACTACTACTACTACTACTACTACTACTACTACTACTACTACTACTACCACCACCACTACCACTACCACTACCACTACCACCACCACTACCACTACCACCACCACTCACCACTACCACTACTACTAACTACCACTACCACTACCAGTATACCACTACCACTACCACTACCACTACTACTACTACTACTACTACTACTACTACTACTACAGTACCAGTGGTACTGGTAGTAGTAGTAGTGAGTAGTACCAGTAGTAGCACTACCACTACCACTACTACTACCACTAACCTAACAAGACCACTCAAAAATAGGCAGTAGTAGTAGTACTACTACCACTAGCACTACTCACCACTACTCACCACTACTA
The DNA here is from genome assembly GCA_020284085.1 of Aporrectodea caliginosa. Taxonomy (NCBI): domain Eukaryota; kingdom Metazoa; phylum Annelida; class Clitellata; order Crassiclitellata; family Lumbricidae; genus Aporrectodea; species Aporrectodea caliginosa. Next base: position 7,450 of record JACEVL010004027.1, read on the forward strand.
CCACCACTACCACTACCACTACCACTACCACCACCACCACCACTACCACTACCACTACCACTACCACACACCACTACCACCACCACTCACTACTACACTACCACTACTACTACCACCACCACCACCACTACTACTACTACTACCACCACACTACCTACTACTACTACTACTACTACTACTACTACTACTACTACTACTACTACTACTACCACTCACCACTACTACTCACTACTACTACTACTACTACTACTACCACTACTACCACCACTACTACCACTACCTACTCACTACCACTACTTCCTACTCACTACCACTACCACTACTGCCTGCTGCTGCTACTACTACTACCACTACCACTACCACTGCCACCACTACTACTGCCACAAACAACCTCCACCACTACCACCACACTACACTACTACCACCTACACCACTACCACTACTACCACTACTACCACTACTACCACTACCCACTACCACTACTACTACTACCACTACCACTACCACTACCACTACTACCACTACTTCCACTACCACTACTACTACTACTACTACTACTACTACTACTACTACTACTACTACTGATGATGATGATGACTGAGGGTGTTTAATGCCTCTACAGTCTACATGTTCTCTGCCGGAGTTGAGAGTAGCAGATTGGACATCAAATTACCTGGGCGCAGAAATAGGCAAAGTGAACCCTGCAGATATGTCCTTAGAGAAAACAAATCTTCTCTTGTTGCTCGGGTTCAACTCAAGGTTCTTAGATTAATCTACCGGTCGTATACTGGCTGAGCTCCCATGTATCTATGTGACCTTAATATACATCTGCCGGCCACTTCTCATCGCCCGCTACGCTCAAGAAACCGGCATGATCTCTGTCCCGCGAGCGAGAACTGCTATAGCTAAGACATGAGCCTTTGCCTTCATTGGCCCTGCACATGGAACCATGCAGCTTCCTCCTTCGACAAGTTCCTCTTTATTAACCGCCTCTCTTCGTTGTCTCGATACCACTTTCTTTTCTCTGGGTCTCTCGCACTGGGACGCCTCTGATTGATGTGCACTGAGAGGCGCTATATAAAATTGATAGATACAATGCAATATAGAAAGTGTTGAAAGTGTTGAGTGAATAATTGTATCTGTAATTGAGAGAGTTGTATGTTAGGGAGGATAGGACTTTGAAGTGGGTGTGCTCAGCGATTTTCAGCCAATGGAGTCATTGAAGAATGAAGAGTGATAATTATGACGTTGCTTTGGTTTTCTGGTGATAGTCTGAGCTAGTGAGTTTTAGATGAGCTGCAGACGCTCAATTTGGGTGGATGCAAGGTTGAGGAAGAGGAAATTGCAGTAATCAGACTTGTGTACAATGGACATTGCATATTTTAACCGGATTTGGACTACTGAGACAAAGTCTGCATCGACTAGGGCAGTGCTGTCCAACCCGCGGCCCGCGGGCCGCATGCGGCCCGCCGGCAGATTCTAAGTGGCCCGCCGCAGCTCGCTAAATATTTGCACTTTCTGTTAAAATGAAGTAAAAGACAATCAGAGGCCTACTGGCATAGCTATTCGTTCGTAACTTGGCTTATCGTTTGACAATGTGTACACAAAATCCAGTTCCCAAGACACATTCATTATGATAACTCCATAATTAATTATGATAACTCCATAATTAATTATCACTGTATAATTATTACAGTTAATAATTTTCAAGAAATTTTAGTCTTTGCTTTTGAGTTGACTGGTGCGGCCCTCGGCTTCAAAAATTACTTCTTCGGTGGCCCGCGGGGTCAAAAAGGTTGGACAGCACTGGACTAGGGGATCTGGAGGAGCGTCGTAAGCTCCCCAGTGGGGTCTGGGGCCCCTGCCAGCAACGCATTTTAAAGCAGTTTCTGCTAAATGGAGCCCATTTAGCCACTTTATTTTATCAAATTTGCTTTTTATTATTATGCATATCCCTATTTAAGACATGCATAGAAGTTTGAAAGTGTGACATAATTAGTTCAACCATACCACCAAAATAATTGATATAAGCAATTAAGTCAGTGACAGGCTGAGTGACTATGATATAGTGGAGAAGCTGCAGCTGCAACAAACAATGATAGCTTTATCTTCAGCAAACACGACCAACTTCATTTTCCAGTGTGAACGGCTGGGATTTTAATACGCCAAACCCAAAAACAACAACAATTCATGTAGCCGTTCATTCGGTGGTCCACTAGTCCTGGCAATTGAGCAAAAATGGTTTAAAAAAAGTAATGTCACATGCATTGCAATGTCAAAACAGTGTAGGCTAATGAATCTGAATATGATATTGATTTCACAGAATCACTTACAATGTAAGTGCAGAATAATTATAGGCCTACTATAGAAATCCAAACCATTAGCCCAGAAGTGTCAAACCTTTTTTTAATGGTGGGCCAGTATTTTCAAACAGGCGGCGGACCACGATGCCGAAGGTGCCTGTGCAAAAATGGGATCTGGCCAATCCTGGGTCTCGGTGAGTCCGTCTCCAAAATTTTTGCAAAACTAAGTTCTTAAATATGCATTTTTTTAAGCATGCAAACAGATAAATTAGACCTTAAAAATCTTAATTTTTATCTAAGTTGTCAGTCACAAACATCACAAAAACTCAGTAAGCCTTAAAAATTACAAATTTGAACTTTAATTATTTAACTTGTGTAGTTTTTAGGCAAGGCTCCGCGGGCCAGAAAAACATAGTCGGCGGGCCAGAAATGGCCCGCGGGCCTGCTCTTTGACACCTCTACATTACCCTACAGTACCATTTCATGGTATGCATGTTACATTATCTTACAGGACACTATTATATTTCTAACATCTGTGACTGGAATCGATGGAAATTAAGTTCAATTTCAAACCTAATAGGCTAACTATTAGAGAAGAATTTAGAAGCTTAATAATTTTATATTGTAAACTAACATTAAAAGTAGCCTAGGTAATAAAATTACCTGAGACAAATTACCCAAACTACTGGAACAAATCCTAAAATTACTGGGACAAATCCTAAAAGTAGGCCTACTGGGACAAATCCTAAAACTACTGGGACGTTTGTCCCAGTAGTTGAACAGTTAAAATATGACAGTTTTAAAGTGGAGCATGGATCGGATGCGGCAGAGGTCACGAATGTGCATTAAACGAATGTGCATCTCCAACACGACAGGTTGGAAGATGTGATTAGAGAAGGAGAGTGAGATGTGGGTCAATGGTAATACCAATTAAGATTGCGCACATAGGGCCTATACTTGCGTCTATATACGTACCTACGTATATTGTGTGTAACCTTCTTATGTATGTGTATCCATGCAGTCTTATACATGTATGCCATTATGCCATAAGTAGGCGCCTATATAGTCTATTTATTTTTATATATATATATAATTATATATATACAGTAGAATATGCATATCTGGGTAAGTTGTATACGTTAATTAACAGCGTCTGCGATGGAGACGAGCAATGTGGAATGAAGGACGAGAGAGGAGGAGGAGGAGGAAGAGGAGGAGAAAGGAAGAGGAGGAGAGAGAGGAGGAAAAGGAGGAGAAAGAAAGAGGAGGAGAGAGGGAGGAAGAAGAGGAGGATATAGCTATAGGTCGATGATGTGTAGATGAGGTTTTATGGTGCACTGCGTGATGGCGTTTAGCTAGCTTGATATAATAGTGAGAGAGTGAGAGAGTAAGAGGGGTGATGACAAAGTCCTGTGATGGGATGACGGCCTGGCCTTGTCTCTTCACCCATACAGTGTGGGTGTCTGTTAAATGTCGAAGGCAGCCGGCGACCGGATCTCCATCTCGGACATTGTACTCTCCTCGTGATAACCGAGAGTGCGTAATTGGGAAGGGAGGATTGTTCTGAACGATAGCAATTTCACATTAGTAGTGCTTCATGTTCGAATGGAAATATATCCTTGTTGCTACAACAGATGCAAAAATCTTGACATCCAACGTTCGACGAACACTGACAAAGTATCAGGTAACTTGCTGTCGATACGACAGATGCAGTCAAATAGAAGCATTGGTCGTGAATCGTGATCTAGTTTACTTTTTCTTTATAATGCGCATCAATCTATTACTTTCTTAAATTTTTTCAACTCGTTAAATAAATATTATTTTTAAATTAAATTTTTTTTTCTTTGATTCATCGCTTCTGTTCGGTAGGTTCCCAATGCCTATATATAGTTATATATATGAACATATATTACATATATATATATATATATATCAATCCTTCGAGATGTTAATTCCTGGCTGAGAAAACATACTGATGGACGCGCGGTGGTTTGGCCATGGCTTGTGTATAACAGCAAAATGACAAATAATTGTACGCATCTCACAAGTATTTGGAAATTACCATGAAATGGAGTTAGCAAGAAAAGAACAAAGGAACAATTGAAAGATTATTTGAGACCA
>JACEVL010004028.1:0-11338 GCA_020284085.1 Aporrectodea caliginosa
ACACCACCATCTACTGATGCCCTTAACCCCTTGCCAGTAAGGGACGTCGAGGATGAGATGGATGTCGGCGCCCCTAACCTGGGTGAACCTCCCAACCAAATGCCCGGTGACTCGAACTCCGCTTTTCCCATCCCACAATGCTCCTCCATAAGAGTGTTCAAAAAAACTAGACACGATAAAAACGCACCGAGAGTCGTACTGAAACCCGATACAACAACCGTCATCATAGGTGACTCTAATCTTAAAAATATACCTGAAGAACTCATACCTGACAACTGGCAAATCGAAATCCTACCTGGCGCCCACTTCTCCCACATCAGCAACGTCGTTGAACACTTACCTGAACGCCCCATCAACATCCTCCTCTCGGTTGGCATCAACCACAGAGACCTACCCTACAACAGTGTAACAAGTCCAGAATTGGACATACTCGCAGACCTAGCAGATAAACTGGGTTCGAAGCTCCACATCATTGGGGTGGCTGTGAGCCCCTCACTACCGCAACCGCAAGTAGCCATGATCGGCAAGATTAACGAGCGCCTTAATGGGATCTTCAGGGACCGCTACATCACCGCACTTCGACGTAACCAAATCGCCACCACGGGAACGGACGATATCCACTACGACGAGGATACTGCAACGAAAATACTAAACTGCATAGTTGAGTACTTTAGCATTCGATATACAGTTAACTACCCAAACCCTGAACCTAACCCTACCCTAAACCCCGACCAGCCTAATGCAAAAAACTAGCATCTTTATCTAACCCTCAGGGTGATACTAATATCTCGACACTTAACCTGTCTAGCTATGCCCTGTCTATACATGAGCAATCCGTCCTTGAACTTGGCCTTTCCTTTATCCCCACTAACCCTACCTTACCTGAATCTACTATTCTCACCTCCCTGAATAACCTTATTAGATCACTTAAACTCAAAGACTTCTTCCGTGATAATAACAATGATAATAAGGATTATAAAAATGACTTTAAAAAGATGTTCACACACAAAAGTACCTGGATCCCTTCACAGGATAGGATTTCTGGACACACACACAAAATCATTGAAGAGTTACAAAAAGCTACCGTTGATGTTCTGGAACATTATCCTAAAAACTTAAACAACTCATACTACATTAAAAACATAACTTACAACATTACCAAATACCAAAGAACAGCTATTAATAGTCTACGTAACAATGATAAAATAATCATAAAACAAGCGGACAAAGGGGGTCTTTCGGTGGTAATGAACAGATCTGCCTACATTAATGAGGCCTATAGACAACTGAATAACGCAAAATATTATTCTAAAAAACCTAAATAATACATTGAATAAACTCCTGAATAAAAAATACATAAATGATGACCAGTTTGATTACCTTACAGCCAACGAATCAGATCGTAACCGCAACTTCTACCTCTTACCGAAGGTCCACAAGCCAGTGGAAAAATGGCCAAATAAATCCATGCCTGAGGGCCGCCCTATTGTAGGCGACTGTAGCACTGAATCCCGCCGAGTAAGTGACTACATTGACTACTTCCTTAAACCTTTGGCGTCTAAACACCCCTCCTACCTGAAAGACACCTATGACTTTGTAAATAAGATTAAGAATAAAACCATAAATAATAATTACATTCTAGTTACCGGAGATATAACTGCTTTATACACTAATATGAATATTAATAGAACCCTAGCGGTGGTAAAGAGGGCCTTTCGTTCTAACCCCCACCCCAAAAGACCCGATAAATATATTCTAGAACTCCTTGATTTAATTATGAATAATAATGATTTTAGCTTTAATAATGAGAAATTTCTTCAAATATTTGGTACCGCCATGGGCAAATCGTTTGCCCCTAACCTTGCCAACTTATACTTATTAGACCTGGATAGACAAGCCACTAACGGATTTCCTATTAAACCACTTCTTTTTTACAGATTCTTGGATGATATCTTTTTTGTATGGCCGGGCTCACTAACTGAACTTGGGGAGTTCGAATCCTTTTTGAATAAAATTATTCCTAACATTAAAATCACCCTTAATACCAGCTTAACTGAAGTAAACTTCCTAGATACTACTATATTTAAACACTACACTACCGACTCTACCTCTACCTTACAATCCAAAGTGTTCTTTAAACCTACTGATACTCACCAATTACTACATACCTCTTCCTTCCATCCACCCCACACTACAGCTGGTGTCTTAAAATCCCAAATTATCAGATTTAAGAGAATTTCCTCCTTTAAGAAAGACTTTGATAGCGCCTGCCTTACCTTGTTCCATGCCCTATACAATAGAGGTTACAGTAAGAGAGCCCTCAGGAAATCTAAGCACGACATCTGGTTTAATTTTAATAATAATACTAATATAAAAAACAAAAACAAAAGCAAAACAAACATACTCCCCATCATTATACCCTACTCCCCTATCTCTGTGCACCTAATTAACTCATGGCGTAACATTATTAATAAATCTCCCATGTTTAATAAATATAGAATCATAGCAGCTTACTCTAAAAACAAAAATCTTGCTCAACTTCTCACCTCCTCTAAGTAATAATAATCACCTTTATACTCACCTACCACCCTAACCCTAACCCTAACCCTAACCCTCTAAGTAATAATAATCACCTTATACTCACCTACCAGCCTACTGACAAATACGAGAACGATTGTGCCAGTGCACTTCATTTTCTGTAAACCTAATCTAGCCAGTGCCTCCCGTTCTCGTACGAGTCTAATTCGCATTGCAAGAGATTACGGAGGTGCTCTTACCCAACTCTGCTTTTCGACTGGCTGCTTAACTAGTTTTAAATTTTATACAATAACCTATACCCTCCCCTGCACCATTAGTTTGTGATCGCGCATGGACTTCTAGTTTAGCATATCGTGCTCTATTGTACTATGATTTTATTGTGAATTAGTTCATTCACTGCATATGTTTTACATTGCACTGTTTTTTACACTACACTGCATTCACTGTTTTAACTGTTTCACTTTTACACTCACTCTACTCTTACCCATCTCACCCACGACCCACTATAAGATCACATCTGTTACTGCTTCTAATTAACTCACTGATGTACATATAACTTATCCAGAACCTTCTCACTTCTCCCTTACTACTCCTATAATAGCCTTGTACACCTCCGTCTGGTTTTATAAGATTGCTATCGACCACTAACTATATCCCCGGATGAGATATTTATTGTAATTTTACTATCACTGTTTGAATTTAATGTTTGCTGTTAACCGTATTAACTACCTCGACTGTGAGGTCTATGTAGCCCTGATGTACATGTATACTACCAATATCACCATCTACCTTACTGATTTACCCAGCCAAATTCCAGACCCTTTCCTTTCTGACGATATTACTAACCTAACTTGCTATCCCTCGAATGCTCTGACCTAGATACGACAATACATACACACCATAGTGCACGTGCACCCTCGACTCTGGTGCGCCGTCGGCTCGCCCACGCTAATTACCTAGGCAAACAATCAGACCAGGTATACACGGCTGGGCGTTGACGCCTAGACACCAGCAGAGCTATCTGATTGGCCAACCGAACCCTGGCCTTCATAATTTGTGCATATGCACACTTATAACACGTCGTTACATTACCATACCGTACTACTATTATTATATTACCTTAACCTGAATATACAGCCAACCCCGGTCTTATACCACTGTTACAATTGTTTTTATTACCATTATGAGCACTGCTATTATTGTATTGGTCGCTTGGTTTACTAGCACTGCTATTATTGTATCTGTTATTGGCGATTGCTATACTATTACTGCTATAATTGTATCCGTCACCTAGCCTGCCATTACTGCTGCATGTGATTGTATTTGAGGTTCGTTTTACTATTACCACTATAGTGGTTCTTGTCACTTGGCTTACTACCACTACTGCTATTATTGTACTTGACATTCGTTTTATTATTCTATCTTATTACGACTGTTTTTTTATTATTATTGCTACAATTTTGTATGTGATTGCTGTTTTATTATCACTGATATAATTGTACATATGTTTTATATCATTACTGCTATAAGAGTATCTGTCATTACCAGCCTGTACCCCACCCGCCTCGTTTTAATTAAAACCAACACCTCCACTACACTCATCTATTACCTTACTCACCTTTCCCTAGTTATTGTGTCTGTTGGTCTTGACTCCGCATAGGGTTTTCCCCAACTTATATTAAGCACTGTACTATACTCGGCCTGCGATGGGCGACACACCTTGCTAGGATCTTTAAGGCGGGCAACGCGGCTCTACGCACCGCCGCTCACTGATTGGCCAGCCCATGTTGGCTGCTATAACTTGTGCATATGCACAATTATAATATTAGATCCCTGCTATAAGGTCTAATACTACCTTATTACTGATATAAGATATTAATATATATTATTATTATTATTATTATTATTATTATCATTATTACTATTACATATTGGTGTGTATATTATTATATTATGTATTATTATATTATATATTGGTGTGTGCATATATCATTATATGTCTATTAATTTATTTGACACTCGTTCTTTTATTACTACTGTTTTATTACTACTGTTTCATTATTGATGTTTTTGTATCATTACTGCTATAAGAGTATCTGTCATTACCAGCCTGTACCCTACCCGACTCTCTTTAATTAAAACCAACACCTCCACTACACTCATCTATTACCTTACTCACCTTTCCTTAGTTATTGTGTCTGTTGGTCTTGACTCCGCATAGGGTTTTCCCCAACTTATATTAAGCACTGTACTATACTCAGCCTGCTACGGGCGACACACCTAGCTAGGATCCTTTAGGCAGGCAACGCTGCTCTACGCATCGCCGCTCACTGATTGGCCAGCCCATGTTGGCTGCTATAACTTGTGCATATGCACAATTATAATATTATATTCCTGCTATAAGTTTTTAATACTACCTTATTAGTATTACTATCATTATTACTATTACATATTGGTGTATATTGGGGTGTGTATTATTATCGGTCTTTGATCACACTGTTACAATAACCGAGGTTTATATAATATATATTCATCCTACTTCGACCTCAACTCTTCTTCTTATTATTATTTCGTTTACTGCACTATTCCATTCCTTGGGCATTATTACTATTATTACTATTACCATTACTATTACGTACCATTGTGTATATTATTGGTTCTATGTGATTTATGTACGGCTTAAAGTCTTTACCACATGGACCTCACTTACTGACTCACTTTCCCGCTGAACTTTCTACAGGACAGCTGCACTATGATGTTAACACACCTGAATATGTACCCCTATGTCCAGTCTACCATACACATCTACTCTTGTACACACTATTACCATGTACCCTGACCTCCTAATGATGATACATGACCTATTTAAACACTGCATAATCTATACATAACACCTGATTGGACCGGCCTAAATAATTGTCGCTACCTGATTGGACATTGGTTAAATTATGTGAACTTTTTAAATACGAACACTCACCTGTACACAGCACTTGCCTATTGTCTGCATGTTCATTCCTGATGAAGTCTTTGACGAGACGAAACGTCGATTCTTTGAATAAAATTTCAAACATAGTTTAGAGTTTGTTCTTACCTAAACTTTTAGAACATGCAGAATGCCAACGTTTGGCACACTAGGGGCCGCGGTCGGGACAGGGGCCGCGGTCGGATAGGAACTAGCAGTTTTACACGCTACAACAACTACCCACGGGAATTCAGTAACTTACGTTACGACCGTAACAACAACAACGGATGGTATGATAACTATGATAACTACGACGACTCACGGTATGTCTCGAACCGCAACAATAACACGGTCAACAACGCTGTCAACTCCAACAACGACGAGAACATCGGAGTAAACAACAATAGACTTAATGAACAGGACCTTACCTCTATCATCGAGGCGGTGATTAAACGGTTGGGTACTAACCTCCCGTACGTTACGCAGAACCTACAACAGCCGCAACAACAACCGGTTGTACCAAGCCTACTAGATCTACAACTACCGCAACAACAACCGGCTGTACACGCCAACTATCAACGTAATCGCATCGCCAGTGACTACACGGCCTATCCAAACCTTACTGCGGACTCACATACTTACCAGCGAGGACAACATCAACAGCCACCACATGCCTCCAACGCCTCTACCACCGGACCTTCCCGCCTCGCCAATCCAGTATCCAACCAGCATACTTACCAACAGCGACAGGAAAAGGACGCCACTTGGACCTCGGATAACCCGGACTTTCCGGCTATGCGCAAGGCGCTATTCCGCTTCATTCAACTACAGCACCACCTATCTAACTGGAACCACTTACCTGTGTCATTAAAACGCAACCTCGGCCACATGGCTGAATACATCACTCCACCTGAACCAGACGATGACTTCAGAAGGGGTATCTCAGATATACTTACGTGCACGGGCAACAAAATCCAGGAGTTGGTCCTCGATCACATCCACATGAAACTGGACGCGAACAGGAATATACTTACCAAGCTAAATCCACTGGATAGAGATAAAGCCGTTGAAATTAGCTACAACCAACTCCATCGCCGTTTGAACGGTAGGATTACAGACTTACGCAATAAACTCATTGACGCCTCCAACCTTATTGGCTCAGCTCGAGCACCTTTCAACGGATCGGGTTCGAATCCTACTACCTCATCCTCCTCTACGGTCAACCCATCTTTGCCCCACGTCATGCCGCCACCACCCGTCTCAACCAACACGGCAACGCCTACCCTCTTCACGGACAAAGGCCCATCAGCCAAAAGACCCCGCTCGGAGACACCACCATCTACTGATGCCCTTAACCCCTTGCCAGTAAGGGACGTCGAGGATGAGATGGATGTCGGCGCCCCTAACCTGGGTGAACCTCCCAACCAAATGCCCGGTGACTCGAACTCCGCTTTTCCCATCCCACAATGCTCCTCCATAAGAGTGTTCAAAAAAACTAGACACGATAAAAACGCACCGAGAGTCGTACTGAAACCCGATACAACAACCGTCATCATAGGTGACTCTAATCTTAAAAATATACCTGAAGAACTCATACCTGACAACTGGCAAATCGAAATCCTACCTGGCGCCCACTTCTCCCACATCAGCAACGTCGTTGAACACTTACCTGAACGCCCCATCAACATCCTCCTCTCGGTTGGCATCAACCACAGAGACCTACCCTACAACAGTGTAACAAGTCCAGAATTGGACATACTCGCAGACCTAGCAGATAAACTGGGTTCGAAGCTCCACATCATTGGGGTGGCTGTGAGCCCCTCACTACCGCAACCGCAAGTAGCCATGATCGGCAAGATTAACGAGCGCCTTAATGGGATCTTCAGGGACCGCTACATCACCGCACTTCGACGTAACCAAATCGCCACCACGGGAACGGACGATATCCACTACGACGAGGATACTGCAACGAAAATACTAAACTGCATAGTTGAGTACTTTAGCATTCGATATACAGTTAACTACCCAAACCCTGAACCTAACCCTACCCTAAACCCCGACCAGCCTAATGCAAAAAACTAGCATCTTTATCTAACCCTCAGGGTGATACTAATATCTCGACACTTAACCTGTCTAGCTATGCCCTGTCTATACATGAGCAATCCGTCCTTGAACTTGGCCTTTCCTTTATCCCCACTAACCCTACCTTACCTGAATCTACTATTCTCACCTCCCTGAATAACCTTATTAGATCACTTAAACTCAAAGACTTCTTCCGTGATAATAACAATGATAATAAGGATTATAAAAATGACTTTAAAAAGATGTTCACACACAAAAGTACCTGGATCCCTTCACAGGATAGGATTTCTGGACACACACACAAAATCATTGAAGAGTTACAAAAAGCTACCGTTGATGTTCTGGAACATTATCCTAAAAACTTAAACAACTCATACTACATTAAAAACATAACTTACAACATTACCAAATACCAAAGAACAGCTATTAATAGTCTACGTAACAATGATAAAATAATCATAAAACAAGCGGACAAAGGGGGTCTTTCGGTGGTAATGAACAGATCTGCCTACATTAATGAGGCCTATAGACAACTGAATAACGCAAAATATTATTCTAAAAACCTACTTACTACACATAAACAAGACCTTTGCCTTAATATAAATAATACATTGAATAAACTCCTGAATAAAAAATACATAAATGATGACCAGTTTGATTACCTTACAGCCAACGAATCAGATCGTAACCGCAACTTCTACCTCTTACCGAAGGTCCACAAGCCAGTGGAAAAATGGCCAAATAAATCCATGCCTGAGGGCCGCCCTATTGTAGGCGACTGTAGCACTGAATCCCGCCGAGTAAGTGACTACATTGACTACTTCCTTAAACCTTTGGCGTCTAAACACCCCTCCTACCTGAAAGACACCTATGACTTTGTAAATAAGATTAAGAATAAAACCATAAATAATAATTACATTCTAGTTACCGGAGATATAACTGCTTTATACACTAATATGAATATTAATAGAACCCTAGCGGTGGTAAAGAGGGCCTTTCGTTCTAACCCCCACCCCAAAAGACCCGATAAATATATTCTAGAACTCCTTGATTTAATTATGAATAATAATGATTTTAGCTTTAATAATGAGAAATTTCTTCAAATATTTGGTACCGCCATGGGCAAATCGTTTGCCCCTAACCTTGCCAACTTATACTTATTAGACCTGGATAGACAAGCCACTAACGGATTTCCTATTAAACCACTTCTTTTTTACAGATTCTTGGATGATATCTTTTTTGTATGGCCGGGCTCACTAACTGAACTTGGGGAGTTCGAATCCTTTTTGAATAAAATTATTCCTAACATTAAAATCACCCTTAATACCAGCTTAACTGAAGTAAACTTCCTAGATACTACTATATTTAAACACTACACTACCGACTCTACCTCTACCTTACAATCCAAAGTGTTCTTTAAACCTACTGATACTCACCAATTACTACATACCTCTTCCTTCCATCCACCCCACACTACAGCTGGTGTCTTAAAATCCCAAATTATCAGATTTAAGAGAATTTCCTCCTTTAAGAAAGACTTTGATAGCGCCTGCCTTACCTTGTTCCATGCCCTATACAATAGAGGTTACAGTAAGAGAGCCCTCAGGAAATCTAAGCACGACATCTGGTTTAATTTTAATAATAATACTAATATAAAAAACAAAAACAAAAGCAAAACAAACATACTCCCCATCATTATACCCTACTCCCCTATCTCTGTGCACCTAATTAACTCATGGCGTAACATTATTAATAAATCTCCCATGTTTAATAAATATAGAATCATAGCAGCTTACTCTAAAAACAAAAATCTTGCTCAACTTCTCACCTCCTCTAAGTAATAATAATCACCTTTATACTCACCTACCACCCTAACCCTAACCCTAACCCTAACCCTCTAAGTAATAATAATCACCTTATACTCACCTACCAGCCTACTGACAAATACGAGAACGATTGTGCCAGTGCACTTCATTTTCCCTAACCCTAACCCTAACCCTAACCCTAACCCTAACCCTAACCCTAACCCTAACCCTAACCCTAACCCTAACCCTAACCCTAACCCTAACCCTAACCCTAACCCTAACCCTAACCCTAACCCTAACCCTAACCCTAACCCTAACCCTAACCCTAACCCTAACCCTAACCCTAACCCTAACCCTAACCCTAACCCTAACCCTAACCCTAACCCTAACCCCTAACCCTAACCCTAACCCTAACCCTAACCCTAACCCTAACCCTAACCCTAACCCTAACCCTAACCCTAACCCTAACCCTAACCCTAACCCTAACCCTAACCCTAACCCTAACCCTAACCCTAACCCTAACCCTAACCCTAACCCTAACCCTAACCCTAACCCTAACCCTAACCCTAACCCTAACCCTAACCCTAACCCTAACCCTAACCCTAACCCTAACCCTAACCCTAACCCTAACCCTAACCCTAACCCTAACCCTAACCCTAACCCTAACCCTAACCCTAACCCTAACCCTAACCCTAACCCTAACCCTAACCCTAACCCTAACCCTAACCCTAACCCTAACCCTAACCCTAACCCTAACCCTAACCCTAACCCTAACCCTAACCCTAACCCTAACCCTAACCCTAACCCTAACCTAACCTCTAACCCTAACCCTAACCCTAACCCTAACCCTAACCCTAACCCTAACCCTAACCCTAACCCTAACCCTAACCCTAACCCTAACCCTAACCCTAACCCTAACCCTAACCCTCTGCTTACCTACGGAACTACACATCCATAGAATCTCAACTACGGTACTTACCTTTATGATGATGACTTCTACACACTACAGCAACGACTACGACTTATTGTTGTTTACGGTTACGACGGTTGTTTACGGTTACGACGGTTACACAGTTGTTTACGGTTACGACGGTTATACGGCCACGACGACTATACCTTTTTTACAGTTACGACGATTTAAACAATTACTCTACTTATGACTGACACTTGTTAAATACATTACAGCACGTATCCTATGCTAGAACTGCTATACTAACCCATATACTAACCCTATACTGCCTTTAATACTTACGACATTATATATACTGCATTTCTTCACGTATCGTACTTAAGAACTGCTATACTAACCCATATACTAACCCTATACTGCCTTTAATACTTACCTACTTACCTGCCACCACCTATCTAATTTTTACGCCTGGTCCAAATGTATAGAACATATAACACCACCTATCAAACTTAACTCATGGCCCCTGTGTAATGACCGTATATTGCCTACGCACTTGACACACCTTACTTTATAGCATCGTCGCTCACTGATTGGCTGACTATCTTCGGCTGCATTATATGTCGCTACCCGATTGGCCCACGTTATATTACAGTACAATACCTGCAGTAATACTTAGATATATTTATATACACACTTCTACTGCCCTGCACACATTTATATATAGATACGCACATTGATATAGACATGAATACGATCTTGCACACCTGTTTTAAATCCACTTGGCCTACACTGAATGTCTAATACATTAATATTCTGGCGCCAAAACTTAACCTAGCTTCAGGCCCTATGCTTTATATAGCGCCTACCTATGATTGGACAACACTTCTTGACATCCATACTAGACTATACCTTATTGGCTGACACCTCATTAGCTATACAAATATTCATACTCACCTGTGTCCTGTACAATCTACCATGTAATTGTTCATTCCTGATGAAGCCTCGATAGGCGAAACGTCGAATGTTAGGAATTGTAAATTG
>JACEVL010004029.1:0-2500 GCA_020284085.1 Aporrectodea caliginosa
ATAATAAACGATCAATTACGACAATGGACGACGACAACCAACGAAGAAACACATTCGAATACTAATTACGAGTCACAACACATCTCTCTCTATTGGCTCCATGTAGAACCAGCCTCTGCAACCTACACGCTATCTGTATGTCTGTCTGGCTGTCTCTTTGTATATCTGTCTGTCCTTCTCAGTCTCTCTCTGTGTGTTTCTCTGTCTGTCTGCCACTTCTCTTTTTTTTCTTTCTATGTCCCGCTTCACTCTTTCTCTCTCTTTCTGTCTGTCTGTCTATATCTTTATGTGTATCTCTTTCCCTGGTTTTCTTCTCTCTACTTGTTGTCTTTCGATATGTGTTCATGTATCTATGCGTGTATGTATGTGCATGGCTTGCAAAGTATGTGTATGTGCATACATATGTGTGTGTGTGCGTGGTTGTGGAGGTACACGGAGAGAGAGATAAACAGACAGACAGACAGACAGACATGCATACAGAGAGAGAGAGAGAGAGAGAGAGAGAGAGAGACAGAGACAGAGACAGAGGACAGAGACAGAGACAGAGACAGAGACAGAGACAGAGACAGAGACAGAGACAGAGGCAGAGACAGATAGAAAGAGGACAGAGGAGAGATAGAGACGTGGAGGGTGGTAGAGCGAGCGAGTGAGCGTGCCAACCAGATAGAATTGTAGACGCTGTATATTATACGGTCGATTAAACGCAACTGTTCTACGCTCAGACGAGACTTCAACATTAGGCTAATGGTCTAAGCGTGTTACTCGCAACAACCCACGACCGACCGACCGACCGACGGGCAAGGAGGCCTCGTCCCTCCGTTCGCCCGTTCCTCTCTGACCGACCGACCGACCGACCGACCGACGGGCAAGGAGGCCTCGTCCCTCCGTTCGCCCGTTCTTCTCTGACCGACCGACCGACCGACCGACCGACCGACCGACGGGCAAGGAGGCCTCGTCCCTCCGTTCGCCCGTTCCTCTCTGACCGACCGACCGACCGACCGACCGACCGACCGACGGGCAAGGAGGCCTCGTCCCTCCGTCCGCCCGTTCCTCTCGGCTGCTGCCTCGTCGCCAAGGCCCGCTTGCTCTTATCGCCCACGGTCGGTGTGAAGACGATTCGGGACCGAGGTGAAAGTAGTTCCTAAGAAAAGTGTGATTGGTTCGCGATGACGTTAGTTAGCCATCTGATGTGTAGTGCGGTCTCTTCAACACCTCTTTTAAGTTTTCAGTTCTCCTATAAGTAAAACAAACTGCACATGTCGAAATCTCTGTCTGATTACCGGAGGAATTGTCTTCGCAAAGTTCAAACCGGCCCATCTTTAGGGTTCGCATAGAACCAGCATCTGCAACCTACACGATCTGTCTGTCTGTCTGTCTGTCTGTCTGTCTGTCTCTATCTGTCTCCCTCTCACTGTCTCTCTCTGTCTCTCTCTGTCTGTCTCTCTCCGTTTCTGTTTCTGTCTCTGTCTCTGTCTCTGTCTCTGTCTCTGTCTCTGTCTGTCTGTCTCTCTCTGTCCTTCTCTGTCTCTCTCTTTCTGTATTCCTACATGTCTATTCTTTGTCTGTCTGTCTGTCTGTCTATCTGTCTGTCTGTCTGTTTGTATGTCTGCTGTCTGTGACTGTGAATGTTCATGTGAGGTAAAGTATGTGTATGAGTGCATGCATATGCATACGTATGTGTCAGCATGTCAACGAACATGGCTTTGAGTAATGATTGAGTTTAAACACCTTTATAATAGACTTGTCTAATGCTATATATGAGGTTCAGCAGCAAATAATGTCATTTCGAAAGTCATTCTTTTTGGAGGCGATTTACTACAGGAACGAAGAAAGTTACGAGTAATGGTTCCTGTTAAACACCTTTATAACGTATCAAGCTGACGCTATATATATCCATCTGACTGTATTATTTGAAGCTTCAGTCTTCGATGAAACAAGACGATGTGAAACCTTGGACTAATAAAACTAACGTAATCCACCACTGCTCGTGCTTCGCCAGTGCCAGTCCCAAGCCTTAAGAAAAGCAGGGGGCGACACAATCAAATTTGTTAAGACACAGCATCGTGTAAACAGAAACTTACTAACTTGTCAATACAAGTGTTAAGAGCGTATTCAAAGTTAGATAACAGTGTGAAAAGTGGCTTTATAGGACGTGGCCAATTACTGCCCTGAATCTAATCCAATCTAATCTTCGACAGCCCAGGTTTAAATGCGCAGATTTTTCTGTTGGTCAACAATGACAGCGAAGCATGCAGACAGCTTTCTACGTAGAACTCAAAGAACTGCTAAACCTGAACTATCTGATAGGGCTAAACCTAACCGTGTATGAAACACATCCGCAGCGAATACCAAGGAAAGAAAGCTGCTCGCGCTGAATACTTATGTAGCGGCAAGATTATCTTCTAGAGCGCCATTATCTATTCATTTATTCATTTAAGAGATTTATATAGCGCCCCTTCAAGATTATCTACTCATAAGCGCTCCCGACTCAACCCCGGCT
>JACEVL010004029.1:7500-10986 GCA_020284085.1 Aporrectodea caliginosa
TGATGATGATGATGATGATGATGGTGATGGTGATGGTGGTGCTGGTGATGATGGTGGTGGTGATTGTGATGATGATGATGATGATGGTGGTGATGATGATGATGATGATGGTGGTGGTGATGATGATGGTGGTGGTGGTGGTGGTGATGATGGTGTTGGTGATGATGACGATGATGATGTTGGTGGTGGTGGTGGTGATGATGATGGTGGTGGTGTTGATGATGATGATGGTAATGATGGTGATGATGCTGATGGTGGTGGTGGTGGTGATGATGATGATGATGGTGGTGGTGATGGTGGTGTTGGTGATGATGATGACGTTGATGATGATGGTGGTGATGATGATGATGGTGGTGATGATGATGATGGTGGTGGTGATGATTCATTCATTCATTCATTCATACCGAACATTTGTATAGCGCCCCTTCAAGGAAACTACTCAGAGGCGCTCCCGACTCCAGCACGGCCAAAAAGAACGGTTTTAAGGTGAGAAAAGAACGTGGAAGAGAAGGTCCCAGGAACAAGGCGAAGCTCCAGAGGGAGGCCATTCCAGGTCGAGGGACCCCCCACCGAGAAAGCGCGATTCTGCATAGTGGAGGTTCGAGCAAAAGGAACAAGTAGGAGTCCCTGTTCAGATGAGCGGAGGGAACGAGAGCCCCTGGCACTAAGGACAGGGCAGCAGAGCTCACGAAGATAGGCAGGAGCGAAACCCAGTAAGCAGCGCCAGACTAGGGCAGCTGTTCTGTACGCAATCCGCTGCTCAGAGGGGAGCCAGTGGAGAACGTTGAGCATGTATCCAGAGATATGGCCATATTTTGGTATGGAGCCAATAAGGCGGGCAGCAGAACGCAGGATCCGATCCAAGCACCCTAGTCGAACAGCCGGGAGGCCAGCATAAAGTGAACAACAGTAATCAAGTCTGGTTGTGACAAAGGCATGGACAAGAGTGCAAGCAGAAGTAGCAGTGAGTGAGCGGGCGACAGTGCGAAGCTGACGCAATTGGTAGAAGCAGTCACGGCTAAGGAGGTTCATATGGGGAGCAAAGGAGAGCTCTCGGTCCAATGTGACGCCCAGGTCGCGCACAACAGAGGAGAAGGTGAAAAGGGGAAAGGTTGCAGCGAGGGAGACCATGTCTAGCTTAGCCAGTTGCTGTCGGGTGCCCAGCCAGATGAACTGGGTTTTAGCAGAGTTTAGCCGCAGCCGGTTGGACGACATCCAGATCTCAAGGGCTCCCATGATCGAGCACATAGCCTGAGTGGTAGCAAGAGCGTCAGAGGCAGAGCAATGCAAGTAGGCCTGGACATCGTCTGCATATAGCTGGGCCAAAGCAGAATAAGAGGCGAGCAGTGAGGCAAGGTCAGCAGTATATATAAGGTAGAGAAGAGGTCCCAAGACGGAGCCCTGAGGTAGCCCATAGGGGGCAGGGACCCATGGGGACCTAGTTGACCCATGGACCACACATAGGGAGCGCTCCCCAAGGAAGGACTCCAACCAGCAAAGGAAGGCACCAGACAGACCAAAAGATATTTGTAACCGATCAAAAAGTATCTCATGGTCCACAGTGTCGAATGCCGCGCTAACGTCAAAAAGTGCCAGTAAAGTGAGTTGCGATCTGTCAATAGCTCCGTAAATGTCTGAGAGGAGGCGGAGCAGCAGGGTCTCGGTGGAATGACCTTTACGGAACCCAGACTGGATCGTAGGCAGCAGGTTGTTGGTCTCGAGATATGACGTTAGCTGGCAGGCGACGATCTTTTCGATGACCTTAGAGATGAAGGAGACGTTGGCAATCGGTCGGAAGTTGTTAGGATCAGTTTTGTCAAGCCCCTCACGTTTGATGACAGGGATCAGGAGTGATCTTTTCTGAGTCGACGGCAGGTCCCCTTCTAAGATGGATCGGTTGCAGAGCGTGGTGAGAAGAGGCAGCAGTATGTCCACATACTCCTGCAACAGGAACGTCGGGAGAGGGTCGAGCTCGCACGATTTCATGATGATGATGGTAATGATGGTGATGATGCTGGTGGTGGTGGTGGTGATGATGATGATGATGATGGTGGTGGTGATGATGATGATGATGATGGCGATGATGATGGTAATGATGGTGATGATGCTGGTGGTGGTGGTGGTTATGATGACGATGATGATGAATATGGTGGTGTTGGTGATGATGACGATGATGATGATGGTGGTGATGATGATGGTGATGATGCTGGTGGTGCTGGTGATGATGGTGTTGGTGATGGTGGTGGCAATGATGATGGTGGTGATGATGATGATGATGATGATGGTGGTGGTGATGATGATGGTGGTGGTGATGATGGTGTTGGTGATGATGACGATGATGATGTTGGTGTTGGTGATGATGACGATGATGATGTTGGTGGTGGTGGTGGTGATGATGATGGTAGCGGTGGTGGTGATGATGATGATGATGGTGGTGGTGATGGTGGTGTTGGTGATGATGATGACGTTGATGATGATGGTGGTGTTGATGGTGCTGGTGATGATGATGATGGTGGTGTTGGTGATGATGACGATGATGATGATGATGGTGGTGTTGGCGATGATGACGATGATGGTGATGATGATGGTGGTGCTGGTGATGATGATGATGGTGGTGGTGATGATGACGATGATGATGATGGTGGTGCTGGTGATGATGGTGGTGATGATGATGATGGTGGTGATGATGATGATGATGATGGTGTTGGTTATGATGACGATGATGATGGTGGTGGTGATAATGATGGTGGTGGTGATGATGATGGTGGTAATGATGATGGCAGTGATGATGGTGGTGGCGATGATGATGATGGTGGTAATGATGGTGATGATGATGATGCTGGTGGTGGTGGTTATGATGATGATGATGATGATGATGATGATGGCGATGATGATGGTGGTGCTGGTGATGATGATGATGGTGGTGTTGGTGATGATGACGATGATGATGATGATGGTGTTGGTGATGATGACGATGATGGTGGTGATGATGATGATGATGGTGATGATGCTGGTGGTGGTGGTGGTGGTGGTGATGATGATGATGATGGTGATGGTGGTGCTGGTGATGATGGTGGTGGTGATTGTGGTGGCAATGATGATGGTGGTGATGATGATGATGATGATGGTGGTGGTGATGATGATGGTGGTGGTGGTGGTGGTGATGATGGTGTTGGTGATGATGACGATGGTGGATGTTGGTGGTGTGTGATGATGATGGTGGTGGTGGTGATGATGATGATGGTAATGATGGTGATGATGCTGGTGGTGGTGGTGGTGGTGATGATGATGATGATGGTGGTGGTGATGATGATGATGGTGGTGGTGTTGATGATGATGATGATCAATGATGGTGATTATTTTCTGGTAGATCTGTAGTATGACTATTATTAGTCTAGTACACATTACATAGCTTGAAAGTGAAACTGTCATTGACCCTCTCTGCATTATTAGGCTACAGGACACTTAACCTCTGTTATTGTGAAT
>JACEVL010004030.1:0-11405 GCA_020284085.1 Aporrectodea caliginosa
TCATGACATAGCGGTCGTATGGCCTCGATCCTGCTAATATTTCAATAAATTGATCGGTGAGATCCTTCACTGCCAGCTTGATGTAGGCCTACCCGTGTCCGGACAATGTTAACACGAGATTTAAATCTGTGATCTAGGCCTAAGTCAGTATCTGGAGGCGAGCCGCCATCCGCACGCTCGCTCTCTTACACAGAGGTGCATGGGACGCAACCAACTGGACCAGTAGCATAGGCTACTACAGCTGGGTGAAATTCCCCGGCCAGTACCCGCCCCAAGCAGGTCACAGAGGCTCGCACGGGCTATGCACAATATTATTGCACATCCATCAGCAGCAGTAGAAGTAGCAGTATTTGCAAAGATCATTAGCGTCACCCTCCTCCTTTGTATAGGCTTGGAACTGGCACTGCGTGGCACTAATTAAGGCACGTATACTTCAGTAGCGGAGTTTGTACATCCAGTCTTTGACGGGCCACTCTTAAGAGCTTTAGAGCTATATATATTGTGGGTTCAGCAGCGCACCACTGATGTGGTGTCGAGACCGTGGCCTTGGCCTCGAGACCGAAAAAATGCGGTCTTACCGTCTTGGTCTTGGACGGTTGGACCACGTGGTCTCGGTCTTGGTCTTGGATCACGCGGTCTTAGCCTCGGTCTTGGTCTTGGAGTTTTGGTTTTGTGCACAATACTCGGCCTCACTGACCCGACGAGGACAATCAAACAGAGGCCCATCAGTCGCGTCTTGTAGCTAAGTTAATTAAAGGCCAGATAATTACGGACACTGAAGGTACAGCTACATTCTTTGAGCCCATAGTTAACCCACAGGGGTGCATTAGTCGTAGGCCTAAATGTTGGCCAGCCATGAGCCCAATGAATGACCTTTGCATCGAATTTTAAAATAGATGCTCCGATCTCAAAAGTAGCCGTATACATTGACTGTTGAACTATGTTGTAGGCTAGTAAGATCTTTAACGACGTCCGACGTAAAGCAAAACTTCTATCAAAAGTTGACGTCCATAGATTTCGTGGATCCCATGAATGACGTGACGTCATCATGACGTCCATAGATCTCTTCCCTAAATTCTGCTTGTTATCTAAAAGTCCAAAGAACAAATTAACCTTTAGTAGTTTGTTAAAACAAATTAACTGGGAGAATAAACTTTCAAGTCACATTACTGTAGACCAGGCATATGATGTATTTAATAAAGAGGTTAGGCAATGTTTCAATCTCGCCTTTCCACTGGTCAGGATATCTAGGAAGGCATTTAAAGACAAATTATGGATTACCAAAGGTCTAAGAATAAGCAGTGCTCATAAGAATCGTTTGTATCGGGCCTGGTTGAAAAACAGAACTCCACATAGAGAGCAAAAATACAAGAACTATAGAAACTGTTTTAGAAAAATCTCCAAGACGGCGATAGATTCTTACTATCATGATTTTTTAAATGTAATGCCAATAATGCCAAAAAACTATGGATGCAAATAAATTCACTCTGTAGTTACAACACGCGCAAAAGTGGTAAAAAATCGGTAGGCCTACTTGTCGGTTTTACGACCCCCAAAATAGATCCTTTAATCATAACTAGACGAGACCTCTGTAGGCCTACAGGAATGTGTTCGCGACAGTTAACATCTGTCTTCTACTGACGACACTAACCCTAACCCTGACCCTAACCGACCCTCACGACTTCAAGTTTTATAGTCCATATCGGTTATGTTGAGGTTATGCCTCGTTGTTACGCGCCGTGAGGGTCGGTTAGGGTCAGGGTTAGGGTTAGTGTCGTCCATGTTTTCTAATGACGAAAAGTTCAGGTTTATGACGTAATAGATAAGCTCTGACGTAACAAAGAATTAAAATAACGTAGAATATGAAGAATTTTAAATGAGATAATAATATATTATATGAAGAATTTTGGGGGTCGTAAAACCGACAAGTACCAACAAATCTCCCATAAACGAATTAAATGTTAAGGATAAGTTAGTTAACAATCCATCGGAAATGGCAAAGCATGAATGATTATTTTTGTAACATCGGTCCTGGACTGGCATCAAAGCTTGGCAAAGCAAAGCATGATTTTGTACACTATATGGGCAGTTCTCTTGAGAATAGTATTTATTGTGAGGAAATAAATAGAGATGAGCTGATAAATCTCATAGAAGGCCTAAATCCTCGTAAATCTCCTGGATATGATCAAATTTCTCCTTTACTGATTAAAGAGAATGTTGATAATTTTGTGCAACCGTTATTGATGATATTTAACCTATCTTTAAATACCGGTAAAGTACCTCTGGGCATGAAAGTGGCCAAAGTAATACCCTTATTTAAAAAAGGAGACCGCAGTATTATGGCAAATTACAGACCAATTTCTCTTCTATCAGTGTTTGTTAAAATATTGGAAAAACTCATTTATAGTAGGGTAATGAACTTTCTCAAGAAATACTCGGTGTTATACAAATATCAGTTTGGATTCAGAAAAGGTTATTCGACCAGTTTGGCATTGATAGATGTAATTGATACAATTAATATGTCTCTTGATAACAATGAATATGTTGTTGGTATCTTCTGTGATTTGCAAAAGGCATTTGATACTGTTAATCATGAAATCCTGCTTACTAAGTTAAACAACTATGGAATTAGAGGTACATTACTTGCTTGGTTTACGGATTATCTCACAGAACGTAAACAGTTTACTGCTATTAATGATGTTAACTCTGGGTATAATACAATACCTTGTGGAGTGCCACAGGGATCTGTGCTTGGTCCTCTGCTGTTTCTGTTATATGTTAACGATATGCCAAATTCGGTCCCAGGTACTGATATACGACTATTTGCTGATGATACAAATATTTTCTTTCATGCATGTAAAATAGCAGACTTGCATGCAAACGCTAACACCATGTTAAATAACTTGTGTGATTGGTTTTTGGCTAATAAAATGTCTTTTAACAAAGATAAGACGTCCTATATGTTTTTCGACTTCAAAAGA
Source organism: Aporrectodea caliginosa (assembly GCA_020284085.1). Taxonomy (NCBI): domain Eukaryota; kingdom Metazoa; phylum Annelida; class Clitellata; order Crassiclitellata; family Lumbricidae; genus Aporrectodea; species Aporrectodea caliginosa. The sequence continues at coordinate 2,982 of JACEVL010004030.1, forward strand.
AAAACATCCTCTGATGACATTGGTCTTTCATTGGACAATGTTAGACTTTCATGTGAAAGTTCCTGTAAGTACCTTGGGGTGATCATTGATGACAAACTAAATTGGAAAGAACATATTGAGTATGTTATTACAAAAATAAAGAAATTCATTGGGATTTTCTTCAGGTTAAGAAACAAGTTAAATTGTCGTATCTTAACAGATTTATTTTTTGCATTAATTTACCCTCACCTGTTGTATGGGGTGGAAATTTATTCTGCTGCAAGCAAGTCTGCTTTGTATCGCTTAAATATTTGTATTAACCGTATCCTACGTACATTGCAATGTGCCCCTCTTAGTACACCCGTTGCTGATCTATACCGAAACTATAATCTTCTTCCGATAGCAGAACTACGTAAATTTCAGGTATTATGTGTTGTCCATAAATGTGTTCATAAATTGGATGTTCCACTTATATTTCATGATTATTTTAAAATTAATGCTGATGTTCATTCCCATTATACAAGGAACAGTAATAATACTTTCATACCTAAGTTTTTCTCTACAAAAGGACTGAGAACAACTCGCTATTGTGGTGCCAAATGGTGGCATGAACTTCCAAGCCATATTAGAAATATAGCTTCAATTAGACATTTTAAACATATGCTAAAGTTGCACTTGATTAACTCCTTGTGCCTGTAGACGTTATAGGGTATATGAGTTTTGTATCGTGAGGTTTCAGTTCAGTGCATTATATAGTAATAGGATAGTCACAATTGTGGCTTGTTTAAATTCTTTAAAGCACTCCTAAGTTGTATGTGTTTGCTTCCCAGTTAGAAAAAATGGATTATTAACAATTGTCATGAGACTGGTTTGTTAAATGGTACCAGTATTTTGTACTTGCTTTTTGAAAACGTGTATTACGCCAGCATTATTAGGGTGACCGGCGAGATGAGTGACTTCACCGGTAGCCCACCACTCGGTTTGTAAAATTTGTGTATTGTCATTTTGTTTTATTTTGTGGTGAATGAACTACTTACTTGCCTTACTTACTATCGACAATTTTGGAGCATGGAGGCCACAAAGCAGCCACGGCTGAATGATGCAGCAGAAGCCCTCGAACGATTGCGCGAACCTCTATCCTGGATTCCATGCAGGGGCGCTGGTCCAGGTATACGTATACAGGGGTTATCCATAGGCGCCGACTCCACAGAGGCAACAGGGACTTTCGCCCCAGTACTCACCAAGGTTCTGGGGCGAGAGTATAGTTTCGCCCCAGTACATTTTTGGCCATTCAAATTATCAGAAATTCAAAATGCTTAATAAAACTTATTTATATGTGTCTGTAACTGCTATAACATTGGATTTGCTAGTGAGAGTGAAAGTAGTTAGTTAGTAAACTACCAGTTACCAACTAACTACTTTCATTCATATCGAACATTTATATAACGCCTCTTCAAGAAAACTACTCAGAGGCGCTCCCAACTCCAGCACGGCTAAAAAGAACAGTCTGAAGGTGATAAAAGAACAGAGAAGAGAAGGTCCTGTGAAAGAGGCGAAGCTCCAGAGGGAGGCCATTCCAGGTCGAGGGACCTACCACCGAGAAAGCGCGATTCTGCATAGTTGCGGTTCTGAAAAGTTGCGGTCTGTCAACTTTCTATTTTCAATAAACGAAATTATATATATAGTGGAGGTATCAGGGCCGTAAATCTGTTTCAAAATGTGGGGAGGGAAACTGCACGTTCACTTAAGAAGCCCACTGAATTCAGTTACCCATTAGGTTAACACTTTAACGACGAGCGGCATTGGTTTCCCAGTCACTTGGGGCACATAATCTTTGAGTTGGCTCCCCAAAGTAGTTAGGACAAAACTGTGGTTATTTGGTCGAACGTGTTTCCTTCTTGTTCTTATTTATTTCTTACTATTTTTATTCTGTGATAGGAAGTATTTTAAATACAAGTATTTAAAATACTTCTTTAAATACTATTATAAGTATTTTCTACCTGTATTTAAAATACAATGGAATGACAATATTGATAGCCTACTTTTACTTAAAAATGTTTTGAGTATTTTATACTTTAAATTATAATGCTAAAATAACAGTTAACAAAGCAATATTACTTGCTGCATGAACTAAGTCTGCAAAACGTATTATTGAGCTATTATTATTTATGGGGGAAGCCCATGGTCAAGGCCCTCAGTGGTCAGAGGAGCGAAGCCCCTGAAGCTGACCAAAGATAACAAAACAGCAGTAAGCATTGAAAATTTACTTTAAGAAGTTAAAACAGCTGTCATACCAATCATTGACAATAAATGATTGATTCATTGTAAATGAACCAATTGTGACTGTGTGCCTTTACTTCAATCAGGGATTCAAATGGAGTTATGAAGACTCAATTAAAAGAAAAACTTGGAAGCCACCACACCACTGTCACTAATAAGAAAATGATCATGCTTTTTAAAAACTTAATAGGCTTATTTGCTCAACAAAGAAGCACTCCTGGCCCTTTCCCCCAAATTTCTGATGTCAGTTTCAAAATCAATTGTTCTGGCAATATTAGACTCAATGCTCAACCTGGCCAAATGCACCAGATGTTAATGAGACATTATAGACCCTAAAAACTCTTAATCATCTTGAGTTTGCCGAATGGTCTCTCTGCAGAGGCTACTGTTGATGGAATTGTCAACATGTATAGTATACGTAAGACGGTAAGCTGACACAAACGTTTGGAAATATCCAAAGGATTGTACTGTGTTAAAAAGTACAACAGGTCCAATGATGTTAACTGGGTGCATCCAAAATTTGCCTTATGTACAGAGGATAAATGTTGCATTTCTGTTATGACTTATGAAATCCTGACCATTAAGGCCAGCCAGGATATTGCTTTGCTAAAGCTAAAGCTTTTCCTGCCAAATCACTTGCAGACGTGGTTAGATATTTCCACAAGAAATAAAACCTTTCAACCAGATTTAAATAAAATATGCATAAAACAGAAAAACTTTGACTGCAAAAATAATAAGATCTATAATGTAAGACTGATGAACAGCGAATGAACTTACCTCCACAATGGTCACTTTATTATTGATATTGACATCTAAACCTACATGTATGTGTCATGACAGTTTAAGTCCAAAATGCGGTGTATGCCACAGCTGGATTTCGCTGCAGAGGCAAGGGCTCCTATTAATATTATCCAGAGGTTCGTGGCTTAGACTAAATCCATCCTACATCCTAATGACCACTAACCTCCCCCTCTTCCTCCTCCTCCCCTTCCTCCTCCTCCCCTCCTCTACCTCTTCCTCTTTCTTTTTTCCCTCCTCCTCCACTTCGTCCTCCTATTCCTTCTTCTGCTATTCCTCTTTGACTTCCTCCTCTGCTAGAAATTTGATATAGGCCCTACACTGCAAACCCTCGTCTCATGCATGACAAGAATGTGTGTGGGAGGCTACTTGATGTATCTTCCTGCTGATGCTGGAGCCGAGTCACGTATACAGGGTATTATGTGCGGGGCCTATATGAGACTTCACAAGAAAGTTTGAGGATTGACCTCATTATGTAGAGGTTATCAGGGTCTATCAATCTTACAAGCCTTGACCGGTATAGTATACCTCTGCAAGCTCTGCCAGTCAGTCAGTCGGTATATCCGATAACCTGGGTGCACGGCAGAAAGGCTAGCAGTCTGTTCGTCTGACTGCCCGTCACAAAGGAACAGATTGTAGCGACTGGGGTTTAAATATTCACAGTTTAGACAAATTTGTGGGAAGGGAATTCCTTCACATTCCCTTCCCAAGCTGAAAAGTGGGGAGGGAATTCCCTCCCTTCCCTCCCCAGGATTTACGGCCCTGGGAGGTATACGGGCAAAAGGTACAAGGAGGAGACCCTGTTCAGATAAGCGGAGGGATCGAGAGCCCCAAGTCCTAAGAACAGGGCAACAGAGCTCGCGACGACGCGAAGATAGGCCTAATAAGTAGCGCCAGACTAGGGTATACACTGTCCTATACGTAATCCGCTGCTCAGAGGGGAGCCAGATGAGAACTTCGCGCATAAATCTAGAGCCATGGCCAAATTTGGGGCATACGGCCGATAAGCAGTGTGATTCTCGTTAACGATAACGATAACGAAAATGTTCGTTAACGAAAATAAAATGATTTCGTTAACGATAACTATAACTATAACTAAAAAATATCATTAACTATAACTATAACTATAACGAAAATAACAATAACGAATATTCATCTTTATTTTCGTTAATACCAAAAAATAAAAATAGGAAGTGCAATATGGATGATTCGACATAAATGAGAACTAAAAATGCGATATTTTTATTTTGCAATTTGTCAGTTACTTTGGAAACTCGTGTATTCCTTCAAAGGCTTTCAAAGCTCTGAGCAAATTGTGAAACAACGTGTTAATACGCACAATTTCACTTATAACCTTAATTATTGTAACTAAGTAGTAACTAAAATTAACTAAAATAAAAATCCATTAATTTAACTATAACTATAACTATAACTAAAAAATAATACTAACTATAACTATAACTATAACTAAAATAAAAAAACATTAACTACAACTGTAACTATAACTAAAATGAAATCCGTAAGGAGAATCACACTGCCGATAAGGCGGGCAGTAGAACGCAAGATCCGATCCAAGCACCGCAGCCGAGGTCGAAGAAGTAGTAACTGAACGAGCGATAGTGCGGAGCTGGCGCAAATGGTAGAAGTAGCCACTGGTTATAAAGAGCAGTTACAAGTACAGAAAATTTGATGTTTCTGTATGTAATATTCGTGGTTGTTGTGTGCTTGCCTTTATGATTGAGCAAAGAGGAAGCATTGTTGCATAGTATTAATTATTCTCTTCCCAGTTGAAAGGCTTGAGGAAAGGGGGACTCGGGAAGAGGGACGGCAGGGCTGGATACGCGATGGGGTCATCCGAACACCGGATCATGGGAATGAAATTCTTGCCGTAGTACCTTTTACTAAAAGTCGGCGCCTATGGGGTTATCCCGTAGTTTAGGTTGGTAAATTATTTGAATGTCTTCAATGCCGTACTTCACGTTGGTAAGTAAGAAGTCTACCTATGTCCATGATGACTGTCATCAATCCCGCTTTCATTTCATGAAGAATTTGTTTTAATCAATCCAGCTTCCATTTCGTGAAAAAAATGATTCAACTTCTATTTTAAAAATTTTTTTTCGTCAATGGAACTTTTATTTAGGCAAAGAACTATTCTCATGGGTCCAGCTTCTAGGCCTACTTACGGAAACAGTTATTTTCTTCAATCCAGCTTCTATTGCACCAAAAACTTAGTTTCATCAATCCAGCTTCTATTTACGGTAAAAATTATTTCCCCAATCCAACTTCTATTTAAAAACACAAATGGTTTCATCAACCCCACTTTCATTTAGGGAAACCATTTTTTTCATCAATCCAGCTTCCATTTTAATTCGACGATATAAAATAATTTACCAACCTAAACTACGGGTTTACCCGTATACGGCTAGATCGGACGACGAGAGATGCATGTTTCCGTGACCACCGACTCCACCAACACTTCCAAGTGACTGGCTACGATCGTGTCCACTACGAAAAAGTAGGCCTATACCTGTTCCTCTGCGATTTAATGCTCCACGCAGCAACACTAATTAACGCGTGGACCTTAATTGCCTTGGCGTCCATTCAAACGGGCACTGGCATCGATGGTGACGAATATCACCATGATCAATTCATTTATAAAATGAGCAGGGTCGATCGAGGCCTCACGGTCGTTATTTAAAAACGTTTACATAAATTTTGTATTTACATTTACATTGGCTGACCCCCTTCTCTGGGAGGGATTAATTCCAGCCTGAAGGCAGGGCCGATGAGAGGGGGTCAGGGGGTTGCTGCCCCGGGGCCCGGTTCAATGGCAGGGGCCCTTGGCAGGGGCCCAGAAATGTCTAAAATTTTGTTCAAACTGAAGAAACCTGTGGATTTGGTCTAATGCAGTCTGTAGGGCAGTGTAGGCCCTATGACAAATGCTTCATAATACATGATATCTGCACAGGGCTACGGACGTATGTACAGTATCCGTTGCGTCTATCTAGGTCACAACCACTGCTTACCCTTTGCCTTGCCTAAACTGAGCGCCAGCGCTGAGGAATGTTTGAAATAATATCTTCATTGTCTCTCTCGTGCGCGTTTTTTTCTTTTGCAGTTGGTCTCTTAATGTCTCTCTGCAGCCTCCAGTGTTCATTTTACTCGGCCTATTGTGAAAGTAGTTCTTCATGTTCAGAATACAGTTCCTAAATCCATTCGTTTACTTTTAAATAAAAAGAGTTAAATTAAATTTTCAAGTTTAATTGCTTCAATTTACTAACTATGTAGACCTAATGAAGCGTTATAGAGGAATTTCTTTACCAAAAAGCAAGACAATAACGAATGTTACGGTGATAATGGGACTGAAGAGGTTAGCATTGCAGATTATTCTATTAGCAATGTTGTTAACGAAAACGATTTAATAGCTGTGAAACTTAACACAGTCTCAGTTGCTCAGTCAGAGGATTAAGGAGTAAGCACAGTAACAGACGCTGGTCATCGCTCATCAGCCGCTCATCAGAATGATTTTGGACTAGCTGTTGGTGCAAAGTTAACTGATGCAGACAAATTTCGATTTCTGAGTGAATTTTATAGGCCTATGTACTATATATATATATATATATATATTTGTATATATGTATATATATGTTTATATGTATATATACTCCACCAGAATCGTATGCGTGGCCAAGCACTTCGCATAACAGAACCCTCTGGTAAAATAAGCTACTGAAGTTATAAAGGCTATCCGACTATTTCAATTATTTAAGTCGAAACTTTTGTGGTCATATTATAGTTGAATAACTTGAAATTGGAAAACTCTGCTTATCAGTATTTTGAGATTCATCAGCAGTGAGCCTATAGAATTGATTGTTGATTTTCTGGCAAGCATAAAATCTTTTAATGGATAAATTTATGAATTCAATTGAGTTATTATTTAAATAAATAATACTTTAGCTTACTGCTGGATGGAAGTCATCATAATAAATAATTGATACCAAATTACTAATAGGCCTATTTGATATTATATTCCATTAAGTTGATGATGAAGTAGAGGATAAATTACCATCAGAAATCTGGAGCTCAATTAAGGAAAGAAAGATTAGTGAAAGTCAGGAATACAAACGAGAGACAGACGCTCCTTCAAAGTCTTGCATTTTTAATTTCATAAAAAGCGAATGATGCAGCAAATCAAGTTGACAATATCATTACTAGTAGGCCTATGTAGTAGTAGAAGTGGGGTTAATGATCATGGTACAGAGCGAGTTGTTGAGTGATTATAGTCCATGTAGACAAGTCAATGCAGCAACTCATTCTCCTGAAATTAGATATCATAATGCGATAACTGTCATTTAAAAATCATATATCACATTCACATAATCACATTTTCAAATTTCTGTAATTTCTTTATAATTAGAGTCAGAGATGGACCTTTTAAACCAGAAATTGATTTTTACATTTACTTTTATTATTATTATTTTTTTCCGCCCGAGTAGAAAGAATCCCTCAGGCTGTAAGAAACTGCATAATTACGGTTGAAGGGTTCTCGTCTCCATCGTGTTATTAACTTATTATTATTATTATTGTTTTTATTATTTTATTATTATTATTATTTTTATTATTATTATTATTATTATTATTATTATTATTATTATTATTATTATTATTATTATTACACTTATTATTATTCATTAAATGTTGTTTGAAAGCCTTTATTATTATAATTATTATTTTTATTATTATTATCATTATTGTTATTATTATTATTACACTAATTGTTATTCATTAAATGTTGTTTGATAGCCTTTTTATAGGCTTATTCAGACTTCTGCTTAATGATAAAATTGAATTGAAAAAACGAGGGGCCCTTTTGGACCCTAAGAAGTGTCTGCCCCGGAGCCTGCCTTGGCTCTCGACGCATATGCCTGAAGGAGACATATATTTGTATTTACATTTACAACTTTGAACTTGCTTGAAACCGGACTATTGTCGGAGGACACACATCAGGAGGTGATGATTAACGTGCCACCACCGGTACGTTTGGAAGTATTCGAAAGAGACTGGTTTAACGTTTAACAAAGAGCAGAATAACTCAGTTTATTGAAGAAAAACGTACTGACATAGGCCTACCGAGTCGAACTGGTGTTTATACACTGAAAAATGCACCGGATCTTTCGCTTCGTGCGGAATGGACAACTGTGATTTGACAGAGCGATCGTGATTAGTGAACTGAATGCCTTGTGATTAGCTTGGAAGTAGGCCCCTATAGTGCTTCAGACTGCTTGAGTTTACGAAACAACGGTTATAATTTTAGACTACAGGAGAAAGTTCTCCAAGATCCAATAATTAAAGTCGAAATTCTGACAA
>JACEVL010004031.1:0-11116 GCA_020284085.1 Aporrectodea caliginosa
AAAAAAACTTTACCAAAAATGCACTAAAAGTCACTATGGCAATGTAGAATATAATTCACGGAGACTGGGGTAGAGCCCAGGCAGTGGCACCCAGAGACAAAACCAAAGTCGGCGCCTATGCGTTACACTGAAAAAGAAACGATCAGTATGAGTAGATGACTAATTTGCTTCACTTCCGAAATATTAAGCTAGAAAATTTTCGTAGAGTATTTAATTGATGTCTTGTATATTTAAAAATATAGCTGCTCTCAATTCCGCTACCATTTAAAATCCTTTGCTTTTTAAATACGTAATTTCTATGGCCTGACTGCAGTGACTGGAGTATAATATGATGCCTGATGTAGTGTGGAATTTACGGCACAAATCACCTATATAGAGTACATTGTGCCTAGGTATGATGCACTCTAGAGTACACTGTACCTAAGTATGATGTACTCTAGAGTACGTTGTGCCTAGGCATGATGTACTCTTTTTAAAACTTTGAAAATACTGGGTGTCATCCTTCAAGATAATTTCAAACTCACAGCCCATATAGACCACCTCACAGCTACTTGCTCCTCCTCTTTTTATGCTATCAGAAAACTCAAAACCCATGGCCTTTCTTCCTCATCCATCCATAATGTAACCAAAGCCACTACCGTTGCTAAACTTCTATATGCCTCCCCATCCTGGTGGAGTCTCACCCTGGCTTCTGATAAAGAACGCCTGGAAAAACTCCTAAAAAGAGCCAAACTAGGTTGCCTAGGTTACCTAGAACAATCCTTTCCAACAGTCTCTGAACTCCTGCTTTCAATATAGCCGATGAAACTCCTTTTCTTCATATTACACAACCCCAAGCATGTACTTCACCAACTCCTACCTCCACTCCGACCCCTCTCCTCTCACCAATTAAGACCTATGTAGAGCACACAACCATACTCTCCCACCCAAGGACAACTCCTCAATTTATTCCCAGATCATTATATAAAAAATATTTACTAGTTTATTCTAAAATCTTCTAATGAACTTTAATTATCCATTATCACTCATGTTAGCATTTCTGCGTTTTTGTCAGATTGTTTTCTCAATTAAGCGAATATATATATATATATATATATATATATTCACAAAAACAAAGTTCAAGCTAGAAACCAGGGCACCCTCTCAGTTTGTTAGACCTGTCAATAGTATTATTGAGATAAAATTTCAGCATCTTATTCCAGCTGGAAGATGGTGCTCAATGACATTGAAATATTACCATATAGTAGCATTAGCGGTAAATCTTGATGTCGTATAACTTGGTCAACAACTCAACATTTGTCATGGAGATGAGATTCAAATAGTTTCTGCTGTGTTATACTTACTTACTTACTAACTGGTATTTTGAACAGAGTGTAAAGTTCTTGTTGAAGGTCATGGTGTCTACTTTCTGTGTTTTTGGCAGACATGTTTTCAGAAGTGAATTTTCAAATTTACCATTTGCCAATGAAATTTAAGAGCTCATATTTAACACTTTAACTTTTCGGTGTGCCGAAATTAGCCTGTGGGACAGGATACAATGAATCCATGGCCATTCATAATCTTCTGGAGTTGTGGAAACTCACTGACAAGGTTCAAACCTTGAGCTTTGATATCTGTCAACACTGAGCTCTTCAACGGAGTGTGCGTTCTGCTGGAAGACAAGATAGGTCGAGAGCTCCTGTGGTTGGCCTGCCGTCACCATGTGATGATTTTAGCCAAAGTATTCACCTTGTGCTGCGGTCCATCTAATTCACCACATATTCCAATCTTCCAGACATATAAAGCTGCTTGGGAAAGTGTGATACAGGACTGAATGTCATATCCGGCACTGAACCCTATCATGAAACAGCACTCAGTTTTCTCAAGAAGTTTACTGAAAGAAAATCAGATTCAGAGATCAGAGATGACTACCAAGAACTCATTGAGCTGAAAATGGTTGTCTTGGAAGTTAGCCTTCAATAATTCACTGGAGAGCCCTGGGCCAATTCACCATGCAAGTTGGATGGCCAAGTTACTGTATGCCATCAAAATCTACCTTTTTCGTGATCAACGTGGTGTATTCAATCTAACGAAGAAGAAAGAAACTCAGATTCATCGATTTGTGCAGCTTTGTTGCCCTTCTTTACACAAAAGCATGGACAAAGGCCTCACTTGCTGCTGAAGCTCCAGGACAAGATCTGTCACTTTGGATTAATCTAGGAAAATATGAGTCAGTTGACCCCGAGATCAGCGTTGCTGCCAGGAAGGCCCTAGAAACCACTAGTGGTACCTTTCAGATGAGGCTGTAGGTCTGGCACTGTTCTCAGACCAACTTCCAGTAACAGATAAGGTGAATATTGTTCACAGAGTAACTGCAAAGCCTGGTGAAAGGAAGGTGAGAGGTGATGCTGCGGTACTGAAGGAGGGGGCTTGCCTGGGTGATTTTGCAACCCAGTGAAAACTGACACTGCTGTCACACCTGAAGATTAGTGATTACTTTATTACACTTCCACAAGAGAAATGGATCGAGAATGAGGATTACAAACAAGGTAGAGAGAGAATTCAGCAGTGTGAAACGTGTTAAGGCTCAGAGGTGTGTGAAGTTGTTCGAGGAATTCAATAAGCTTGGAATTAACCGACTCATCACCAATAATGAAGAAGAAAGCAGTGTCTTCTCCAAGTGGTCGTGGCAAATAGGAATGCTATTTGCCTCACAACAACAAAGAAGGCTGTTGACGCAGTGCTTGCAGTTTCTAGACTCTAAGACTGTAGCGGGTGTTGAAGTCATAAAACCGGAACAATCGACATTCATGGTCTGAACGATGTTTTTTCAATTTTTGGACATTTCCAATTCTTCAAACCTACTGAAATTTTACAGTTCAACCTGACTAACTGTTCTACTATCACATGTGTTGTCAAATTACAGTAAAATTTGATTTATCGTGAAATAAAATACATTCGTACGGGAATGTATGCTCGACACATTCATTTCCACAATTAGTGTCTTTTTATCGGTATCAGGCAAAGTAACACAGTCCGTGAGCACCGTCTTCCCGTTGGAATTGAAAGCTGAAATTTTGTCTAAATAATACTATTGATAGGTCTAACAAACTGAGAGGGTGCCCTGGTTTCTAGCTTGCACTTTGTTTTTGACCATGCATCTGTGAACCACCCTAATATATATATATATATATATATTAGGGTGTCCCACGATAACATAGGAAAAATAAAATTGTTAAAAGTTTTGATGCAGTCCCTCCTAAAAGTTTCTTTATGATCCCGTAATATCACCTGCCAAGTTTTATGACATTTCGAAAATATTTAGGGGTCCCGCAAGGCTCATAGAGTTAGTGCAGTTTGTCGTAAATTACGCGTGGCGTTATTGACTTTTAAATATTTGGGTGACCACATTTTGATCCCATAATAACATGTTTAGTATCACTAGAAGGTTGTTAAACAGTAAATCTAGACATAACCTTCTTGTATATATATATATATATATATATATATATATATATAAAGTTTCAAGTATGAAGAAGGCATAAAACACACTACAACAAGAAATCAAATTTCTTTGCTTGCAAATCAAGGAAGACTTTCGAGCCTTTAAATCTGTCGTGCACTCGGAAGGCAAGCTGCTCCCTGACATAACTGGAGTAGGCCTAAACACGGACAAAATGGACAGATTGTCAGTACTGATTTCTTCTCCAGTTGATAGAAGTACTAAACTTCTGGGTGTTCCAAATTTGGCTTCTGTGTCAAGACAGGCAGCAGCAGTAGCAGTTCTAGACCTTTTGAAATCGTGGCAGTGCGATACATTATTTTATTATCGGCATGACATTGTGTTTTGACACAAGAGCCTCAAATACCGGCAGAGTTAATGGAGCCTGCACCCTTCTAGAGGCAGCAACCGGTCGTAATCTGCTGTAGATGGCTTGTCAACATCACATGTTTGAAGTCCTGTTGTCTGATATGTTCGTAGTGTGCCTTGGTAAAGTATGTCCATCAACTGGGGAAGGCATTCTTCTCTTCAAGCGATTTAAAGATAAATGGTCCGACCTGGCTCACCTTCAACCAAAGCCTCAGTAATGTCTGTCTGTGTCTGACAAACTGAAGGAGTTCAATACTGAACAGCTTCAACTTGACAATCCTCAAGATGATTAGAGAGAATTCTCCAACTCGCGGCATCTATATTTGGATTGAGCAGTTCGGCAGCGGTTCGCAAGTCTGGTGCCCCTCTAGAGCGCGTCAGATGGCGAAGGCAATAGGCCTAATTATACTCGCTGAAGAATTTTAGTTGCGTTCTGATGGAACCGAATCGGTTATCCAATTGACGGCCCGGCCCATAAATTACAGGGCATTCACGATTTAACAGATTTTTTAGTCAACATCTACATCAATCAATCAATCGTTTATTTGTAGCCAAACAACAATAAACAATAATATTACAAATCAGATTGCACTTTTAAGTATTGATTGTTGAATGCCACAAGGGAAGGCCCTGAAGGGATCAAAGATCCCGAGGGACACCTCTATATAATTTCAACAGAATATATATATTACATTGCCCCTCGCCCTCCATCATCTGGCTCAGACCAGAGGGGTTTCAAAAGGGTAGTCAAAGGATGTTCGATTCCTGTTACCAGATGTCCAGATCACGAAAAGAGGCAGATCAGCTGCTAATGCATTGTCGTTTAGGTCGAGAAGAATTGGAAGATAGAAGATCAGACGAGTGAGGGTAGGAATTCTTGAAAAATTATGCTTTAGCTATGAGTATAAAGCCATTAAGGTGATAGATTGAGGAGCCTGAGCGAATCGTGGTTTTCATGTCGAGTCACTGCTGAATCACCCATCAATGACATTCAACTAATAAAAAGGCTGCAATATTACGATGCTGCTGCTCTGAAGACCAATAAAGACGATGCTGTGTCATTCGTGGTACCTAAGTCCAGAGCTCGAAACCATCTCTCTGTTCTCACACCATCTATCTTCTGAAGAGAAAGCACAGCTTATGTCGACAATGAAAGGTGATCGAGGATTGCACTTGGTTCAATCATTTCCCCGTACGATACGGGAATTATATATTTCTCGAAGCTTCCTCCGAACTACCGCCAACTCATCGTGGCTTGTATCCTCGCTATTACATGTAAAGAGTGACCTAAAAAGCCAATTGTATAAGATCGCACGTCAGGTTGTTAATAACTTGGCCTGTGTGAATGACAATGCTGAACTTGGAGTTGCTCTTATACAGAATTTCAATTCAACAAGAACGAAGAACAGAAACAGTTTCTTTTGCAAGTTGTTGAAAGTGCAATCGTGACAATCTTGTAGACATATTGATTATTGTAAAATGTTGAACTGAACCATATGCAGCTGAAGGTATAAACAGTGATTAAGAATAAGCAGATGAAGGTATGGAGGAGTTGAAACCATGGCTTGTTGGATTATCACGGATTTGTAATAATGATTCCTCCTAACGATTAATGGCAAAAACTGATATTGAGAAAGTCCAAAAATCTTGAGTTTCTGTACAATTTTTCATTATTTGATCGTAAAACCATACCTATGTACGCAATAAAGTCAGATGCTTGTAGATTCCACTATTTAAGAGCTTTCCAATGGTATTAAACATGTTATCATGGGATCAAAGGTCGGTGTCTAAAAGCATTAACAAATTGGACACGTCCGGCGCAAATTATGCCAACATGGGGAAAATGTGAGTGTCTTGCGGGACCCCTAAATATTTTTAAAATTTCATAAAATGTTTCAGGTGTTATTATGGGACCATAAAGAAACTTTTTAGAGGACTGCATAAAAACTTTCGACAAAAAATATTTCTGGGACACCCTAATATATATATATATAGTACGTTGTGCCCAGGTATGATGTGTTCTAGAGCAGAGGTTTTCAAACTGTGGTACGCGTACCCCCGGGGGTACGCCAGGTGTCGCTAAGGAGTACGCGAAAAATTTCAAAAAAATTTAAATTTTCTATAAGATCATGGACTTCGTTTATGGACTTCAAGTCCTTCTTTCTTTCATTAGCTATTCTACGTCCACCGTTCGCTTATTTTCTGGTACATTTCTATGAGTTTATGCCATCGGATGAAGTAGCCTACTGATGTAGTGTTGCCGGCTGATTTTGCAGTCCAGGAAAGAGACCAGTTTGTTGAACTATCATGTTGTGGTGGATTGAAGAACGAATTCAAGCAAGACATGTGTGATTTTTGGCTGAAACGAAGAGCTGAATATGAATTCATTTCTGACCAAGCTTTAAATTTTTTTATTCCTTTCAGCACGTCATAGGCTATCTGTGAGAAACAGATTTTTCAGCTATGCTTGCGATCAAAAACAAATAAGACTTACAGAACAAAGCTTGAACTCGAACCAGAGTTGCGTTTGAAATTGACAAATATTAAACCAGAAATTGTAAATCTGTGCTTGTCAAAACAAGCTCACTGCTCACATTAACACTTTCTAATAGTAATTTTATTTTTCCTTTTTGTTGATATGACTACATTTTAAAGTTAAAATTATATTGCTTTAAAAATTTCTACCTATGACTAATACCCAGATAATGGAGTTTTTAATTGCAAAGGGGACTTCACGCTTGCATGTTGTTTTTGATCTGACCGAGTTGGGGTACGCCAAAATTCAATTTTTTTACCCGGGGGTACAATAAAAATAAAGTTTGAAAACCGCTGCTCTAGAGTACGTTATGCCTAGGTATTTATTATTATTATTATTACAGTAGTTTATATAGCGCCCCTTCAAGACAGTCTACTCAGAGCGCTCCCAGCCAACCTCGGTCATAACATGGGGACGTTTCGTCAACGGACGATTCGATTCGTCAACGGACTGTTCGTCAAGGACTGTTCGTCAAGTGGACGTTTCGTCAACGGACGATTCGTCAACGGACTGTTCGTCCAAGGGAAATAGTAGGCCTAAACTTTTCCAGTGGAACCAGAAGATATTATATAATTATCTCCTAGCCGGTGGGATTATGTAAGCCATTTTTCTTGCACATAATTATATCAAGCGCTCTCAATTTAAATTGGAAGTTGGATTGATAAAAGAAAGTCTTTGCTTAAATAGGAATTAGGATTGATGAGACTAATTCTTTGCTTAACTAGAAGTTGGATTGATGAAAGAAATTCTTTGCTTAACTAATAGTTGGATTGATGACAGAAATTATATGCTTAAATAGAAGTTGTATCGAAGACACCAATTTTTTGCTTAATTAAATAGCAAGAATTATTTTAATCAATCCGACTTCTAGTTTCGCAATGAAACTATTTTCGTCAATCCAACTTTTACTTTAAAAAATTATTTTCATCAATCCAACTTCTATTTAAGGAAGAGTTATTATCATCAATCCAACATCTATTGTATGTATTTTGCGCACCTGCCGTCACGCTTATTGGACTAGCAATCCTTTTATTGGTCAACGAGAATTAATTATCGATTTCGTTTGACGAACAGTCCGTTGACGAACAGTCCGTTGACGAATCGTCCACTTGACGAACAGTCCTTGACGAACAGTCCGTTGACGAATCGTCCGTTGACGAAACGTCCGCATACCGGTCAAACAGGACAGTCTTTAAGGCCAGAGAAGAACTGAGCAGAGTGTCCTATTGAGGTCAGACGCAGTGCCACCGGAAGCCCATTCCAGGTCACTGGGCCAGCCACAGAGAAGGCGCGGCGCTGTCGGATAGCAGTCCGAGCACGGTGGACAAGGAACTCTGCTTGCACCGCTGAGCGTAAAGAGCCACGACGCGGAACAGTCACAGTAGGGCAGCAGAGTTCCCGTAGATATGGAGGAGCCAGACCCTCAGTGCAGCGCCGGACCAATGCAGAGACCCGGTAGGCAATGCGCTGCGGATAGGGGAGCCAATGGAGGACATCCCGCACGTACCCCGAGATTCTGTTAAGGCATTTAAGCCGGCAAGCTTGGAGCCCATCATATATATTATGGCACTACAGTAGTCCAGACTTGAGACTACGAAGGAATGAACCAGCGTAGAAGCAGCATCTGGGGAGAGGGCACCGGGATATCACCCTGAGTTGCCGGAGCTGGTAGTAACAGCTACGGCAAAGGAGATTAATGTGTTGGACAAACGTAAGCTCCTGGTCTAGGGTTACTCCCAGGTCTCGGACTGAGGATGAGAAGGTGAGGTGCGGATATTTTGAGGTAATGGAAACAAGGTCTACCTTAGCAAGCTGCTGAACGGGTGCCAAGCCAGATAAGCTGTGTCTTGGTTGGGTTAAGCCGCAAGCGGTTTGATGACATCCAGGCTTGCAGGGTCTCAATGGCCCGGTTCATTGTTTCTACCGCAGAGATCGCCTGCCCCGCCAAGCAGTGGGCGTACGCTTGAAGGTCATCAGCGTACGATTGGCTCAGGGTAGCCCCAGCCGCAAGCAGGGGTCCCAAGTCAGCAGTGAAGATTATGTACAGAAGAGGACCAAGGACGGAGCCCTGGGGTAAACCAAATGGTGCAGGGACCCAAGAGGACTTAGTGGAACCGTGGGCTACCATGAAGGAACGGTCCTGCAGGAAAGAGGTAAGCCATCCAAGCATATTACCAGAAAGGCCGAAGGAGACAGATAAGCGCTGCAGGAGGATCTCATGGTCTACTGTATCGAATGCAGCGCTCACATCGAACAGGGCCAGAAGGGTGACCTGAGATTTATCGATAGCCCCATAAATGTCAGAAAGGAGGCGGACTAGCAGGGTTTCCGTGGAATGGCCCTTGCGGAATCCCGACTGGTAGGTTGGAAGAAGGCCATTTCTGTCCAGATAGTGAGTAAGTTGGGTAGCAACAATCTTTTCAATAATCTTGGACAGGAACGAAACATTAGCATGGGCCTAAAGTTAGTTGGCTCAGTCATGTCAAGTCCCTCAGCCTTAATCACAGGAACAAGAATTGATCTTTTCTGTGAAACGGGTAGGTCACCGTCACAGAGGGAGCGGTTGCAAAGTACTGTGAGGAACGGCAGAAGAGTGTCAACGAGCTCCTGGAGGATGAACGTTGGAACAGGATCGAGATTGCAGGTTTTCGGCGCTGACGCTAGGATTGTCCGCCGCAACTCCTCACTAGTAACCGGGCTTAAGATGGATAAGCCACAGTTCGTAGGCGGGAAGGTCGGCGGCGGGCAGCCGGCCGTGGCCTCACGGACGGATTGGACATTGGTACGTTGTGCCTAGGTATGATGTACTCTACAGTAGGATTTGATGAATAATTTGCTTCACCTCCAATAAATTAAACTATACAATTTTCATTAAGTATTAAATTGTTGTTTTGTATATTTAATATTAAAAATATAGCTGCTGTTAATTTCGCTACCATTTTAAACTTTTTTTAATACGGAATTTCTATGGCTTCACCAGAGTACACAATTCCCGAGATAGTGTGGAATGTAGGGTATATGGTGTTCTCTACAATCCGTTGAGCCTAGAGTACACCTTACCTGCATAGAGTACGCTATGCCTGGATGTGGGCTAGGTATTTCGTACTCTAGAGTCCGAGGTACCTGTAGGCACGGTGGACTCTAGAGTACGTTGTGAATGAGTATGATTGTACTCTAGGTACGTTGTGCCTAGGTATGATGTACTCTAGAGTACGTATTAGCCTAGAGTCCACCTTGGCCTGACACCGGCAGCCGGATAAGGTCGCATACGTACTTGGGAGCTCGGCCACTCAGTAGACGACCGGTAGATTAATGAAAAGAACCTTGAGCTGAACCGGAGCAGTAAGAGGGAGCCAATGAAGGTGGTCAAACATAAAATCAGAGATGTGGGATGAGCGAGGAAGTCGGACTATTAAAAATTAATTTTATGTAGGCTACAGTGAAACCCTATAAGCATTGTGTGAGGTTTCTAAAGACGCCACGCAATTATGCACACACACAGATATATATATGTATACATAATATATAATTATATACATAACTAGATGTTTGCCCGTCCTAAGACGGTTCAAACAGTTTGAAAAGTTTATGAGAGACGTTATCACGTGATATGTGATTGACGCCACTCCTCTCCCTCTCCCCTACCTCTCCCTGCGTCCTTCCCTCCATCCATCCCTCCTTACCTCCAGCCATGACTCCGTCCGTCCGTCCCTCCCCTACATCTCGCCGTCCATCCATCTCTTCCCCTCCTCCATCCCTTCCTCCCTCCATCCATCTCTACATCCGTCCATGGACTTGATCCGTCCGACCCAAGATTTCTCCAATAAGTGGAAAGAGCTTGCATCCGACCGTCCTTTTCCCATCACTATCTCCACCATCCCTCCTTTCCTCTCTTCCTCCGTCCCTCCCTACCTCTAACAGTCCGTTCCTTTCTACCCTCCATCCCTCTCTCCATGACTCCATCCCTCCCTCCATGACTCCAACCCTCCCTACCTCTAACCGTCCGTCCCTTTCTACCCTCCATCCTTCTCTCCATCCCCCCTTCCTACCTCTAACAGTCCGTCCTTCCTCTCCCTCCATCTCTATCTCAATCCCTCCTGTCTTACCTCTAACTTCCCTCTCTCCATCCCTCCCTTCCTACCTCTAACCGTCCGTCCCTTCCTCCGTCCCTCCATCCTTTCGTCCCTCCCTCCATCTCCCCTTCCTACCTCTAACCGTCCGTCCGTCCCTTCCTCCGTCCCTTCCTCCGTCCCTCCATCCTTTCGACCCTCCATCCATCCCACTATACCTCCAAACCTCCGTCCAACGGTCGTATCCAAGTCATCACTTGCACTTTCAAAGAGCTTTGTTACAATATCTACTCTCTTTGATTATTCGTTGAGAATTCGGTTTACGGTATTTACGTTAATAAAAAGGCAGACAGGCAGCACTCACCTGTAATGTATCGCTGACGACAATATACTCTCACTGTTTACATCGAGTGTTACTTACATACATCAACGGCCTAAAATTCGCCAGAGAAATGACCAAGAAATTCCTTGTAGTAGGATTTCATAATGAGGAACAAAAGACACAACTTATTTGGCTATCCAAGCTGGGTCAGTTGCGTGGCAGGGAGTGAGAGAGGCAGACACAGATATCGCCCTGTCTTGACGGAAAGAGTGAGGAAGGCCGACGCAGATATGGACATCTATGCCTCGCTGGACCGGAGCTCGCGAGGGAGTAGTGAG
>JACEVL010004032.1:0-13337 GCA_020284085.1 Aporrectodea caliginosa
TTATTGTTACTATTATATCAAAATCTAGTGTAGCTCGAAGGGCTATTCCTCTTCCATCTCCGGCATAGGGTCAACAAAAGAACCGGTGAAGGCCACAGCG
Organism: Aporrectodea caliginosa; assembly: GCA_020284085.1. Classification (NCBI taxonomy): domain Eukaryota; kingdom Metazoa; phylum Annelida; class Clitellata; order Crassiclitellata; family Lumbricidae; genus Aporrectodea; species Aporrectodea caliginosa. The sequence continues at coordinate 101 of JACEVL010004032.1, forward strand.
TTAAAGTGACGAATTTTTATTATTATTATTTTGTTTTATTATTATTATTATTATTATTATTATCATTATTATTATCATTATCATTATCATTGTTATTATTTTACCCGAGGTATCAAGGATTCCTCAGGATTTAGGAAAAATTGCCATAAGGAGCAAGAAATTTGTCCGGAGGTTCGGGCCTCGTCTTCGGAGTTGGTAGGAAAAGTGCCATTGAATGCGACCAAGTTATAGCGTTGGACGCAAACAGACAGACGCTGGAAAAGAAATGAGGTCTCGCGTCTGTCGCCACCAACGAATGACATACGACGGCCTAGTTCACTAATGAATTCCACAGCCGTTGGATTGAAAGGGCCCAAAGTCTCGATGGCCACGGGCTGAAACAGATGAGATGTAGGAAGCCTCTGGTACTTCTGAATCTTACGGTTGGCCGCCTGCACTGAAGCGGGCCCAACCGATGTAAGAGGCCGCACAGGTGTGGACGACCGTTGTGTCCCAAGCCGTGTACTTCGATCCCTCCCGTCCACGGTATCCAAAGAGTTCTCAATTCTTTGGAGGTTCTTCATGTATGACTTTGTAGTAACTACATGATGTGAGTTGCGATATGAAACCAATGGTTTGCCAGAAAATAATATCCCTGAAGAATTGCGACAGAACACCTAATTCTGCGAATGCCATGAATGTACATGACTACTTACAAATACCATTTACATAGTCGGTAATTAACTGATTAATCCAGTCAATCAAACGATTCCGTAATAAATTGATTACTTAATTGAAGACAATAATTAGTTAGTTAATTAATTAAACTCCATAGGAGCTCTACCGCGGTGCTTGGAGAGCATTTGACAGTTATCATATTCAGCTAGTCAACATAGGTCCTTGGCCAATGTTTAGCGCCAAAGACTCTGTTTTAATCATTACGAAATGGTGCTATAAAAATAAATATAAAATAAATAACGAGAAACTGATCTAAAACGGATTTGAAATAAAAATTAATATTTAATAAACAATTCATTGGTTGACTTCATATGCAACTTACATCTTATTGATCGACATAGGCCTAGCGTTCTATACGTTTTACTCGCCTGCAAATTCTGTTAAGTGGATTTAAAAATGTTTGAAAATACCATAAAGTTAAAACATTTCCTCCTGTCGTGAACATAAAATATTATCTACGGCCACGTCCACAAAACTACACAATGCCTTCAAAAGGCAATAGACATTAATCCCTCGCGTCCTAGATAAAAGCTCTCTTGGTGATAAATCGGCCTCTCTGACTAAAAACACAATACTCTTTCTAAACTTTCCTATTACCACATGTATCAAATAACGGTGTGTCTACCTGCTTCATACCAATAAACGAATATATTATATATTTTTAGATCTATCATCTATTAAACATTGTTTAATGTATTCATAGATAAGTATTCTGATCCCATAATATAATCTGAATAGATTAAAAGAATGTTTGTTTGTCGGAATCTATCGATGAAAAAAAATTAATTATTTTAGACTCAAAGTGTGAATATTGACTGCTCCTAAATTAAAATATCCTCCTCCAACGATCAGTTGTTTCATTTCTTCGTCGTAGCACAATCTCAACGGCTTTGAGATCTTCTCTCCTTCTTCTTCTGTTAGACAATGAATTCGATTCCATTTTAGATCGGAATCCAAGACAATCACTCTATCATTTCCTGTGCCACAAACACTTGATCATCTGAATCGAGTGACAGATAACGAGGATGATTAAGTTTTTGTTTTTCATTTGAAGGAATAAAACGACGGATGACTATATTTTGTCCATCTCTGGTCAACTCACTGACGACCCACATTTTCTCACGCTCATTCCCACTTGACCCACTCTCTCGCTGCTCCTCATTTTCCGTCCATTGGTGAAGGATGTAGATATGCTCGAAGGGTGTTTCCACTACATGAATTGGATCCTCGATGTCTCTTGGTAACTGAATGGAACAAAGAAGTCTTGCGTTTGATCCATAGATACTCATAATGGAAGACCAATAATTGACAATCAATAAGTGACCGTTGCTGGACATTGAAAGAGTATGTGGCGCATAATCAATGGTCACCCATCTGATGATTTTGTGTTGGTCACCTGTTTCTCTTGTAAACTTCCAGACGCATTTCGCCACTGAGTCAGAGAGGTAGAGACAATTTTCCTTCTCACTGGATACAATGTCAAGGCAATATTTCATATCTTTAATTTCGATTTTCTTCTGAAGACGAAATGGATTACGATCCTCAAAGACACGAATTACGTGAGGAGGAGAAGGTGAATGACAGAGGACGTAGATTTCATTTCGCAGTTTAGTCACTCCAAATACTTCTTCATTTTCTTCTACGACGATCCTCTTAGTGAAGTCGACGGAAATCTGATTCACTACTACAATTAAGACACGATTAGCATTAAGGGAGAGTGGGTCAAACCCCCATGCGAGGTCAGATCCCCATCCCCTTTATTTCTACAGTTTCGCCTTCCAATCCAGTTTTAAGCACGTAGATTATTTCCTGACACAGTCTCATGCAAATACTTTATACATATTATTTATTGCAATGTTAATGCTGGTGGGCAATCAGTATAAACAAAATTTTGTTTTTAGGTGTTGTGTAGTATCAACCACTTAAGAGTTTTACAGATTTGCAGGTTAGCAGAATGATAGTTCAATAAACTCATTAATCTTGTGTGCTTAGTTATTGCTTACGGACCTCACTGCAGTGATTACAATTCATAGTATGAGCGGATGAGTACAAGTTATTACAGGAGTCAAATTTAACTGTTTGGCAGCCATGCAAGGTGACCATCACGTCCTACTGTTCATTTTACCAACACCATCTGGCGAATGAAAGGCTGAATCGACCTTTGCGAGGGTAGCGGGAAGAGATCCCACGTCCGTGTGCTCTTCGTGCCAGAGTGTGGGGCGCGGTGGTGTAGGGGTATGTTCGGTGCCTTGCAGCCGGACGGTTGCGGGTTCGAATCCACCTCAAGCCGCCGCGTATGGACCCTGGGCAAGTCCTTCACTCGCAGTTGCTCATGCGCTTCGGCGTGAAACTCCGATTCAATGTCCGCGCTGTAGTCGGGAGCGCCTCTGAGTAGAAATCTTGAAGGGCGCTATAACAAGTGCTCATAGATACATACATACATACATACATACATACATACATACATGCATACATACATACATACATACATACATACATACATACATACATACATACATACATACATACATACATACCATTACCCTAAACCCCTTCATTATCAATGCCTTAATTACTTGTTTTTCATTTGACTACCTGCCAATGTAATTAATATCTGCATCCACTTCTTCATCTCATTTTCCGTCTGTTTACTTTAATTTTATTGTTAACTTTTTTCTATCCTCTTCACCTTTTCCACCATTCCTATGAAAATCTGTCTTCCAATCCCACCTTTTGGTCTCGTTTCATGTCTTAGCCTCGCTCAAACTGGGCGACATAGGCCCTATATACATTATACAATCTAAGTAGCTTGATATTAACAAAACGCCTTCTCAGAACCTTTACCAAATTAACACGCAGCAGATTATGCAGATATGTTTCTCTTTATAACAAAATGTGTCCAGTCTTTCGTTCGGAGTCTCTAGTTTCATTTATTTTACTCAATTCATGAAGTAATATTGACTTTTTAACCAGCGCTGTCTTAGTAATTTATTTTAGTTATGCCTACAATTTTTGTTTCGTTTTATATTTAATTTATGATGAGTGCATTTATAAGAACTTGCCAACTGTTTTCTTGAACTGATTCCTATCAATGTTGACCAATTTCGATTTGATGATTTCAGAAGTAGATGGTCGAATATCTGCAAGACCAAAGATTATGTCTTCCAGCTGATTCAATTCATACAGCCTCTGAATAGATTCAATGGCTGTTTGTGAATGACACCAAATCCAAACCACCACAGTCTGTCTGCGCAGTTGAGAACTGAGAATTTCTATGCCTTTATCGTTCAGTTGACTGATGAGTTTTTCAGTTTGATGCCATCTTGGGTGTGCTATGTGTCGAAGGTTGCTGATTCTCTGATGAAGCACCAATGGGTTCATGAACATTGTGCTCCTTGCACCACGAAATTTAGTTTTGACTTTTATCACGACTGAAAGCAGAAAAGTACAATTAATGTAGAACTTACTTCTTAGGTGTTATTTGAGGTAACAAAAGTTTTCTAAAATTAGTTGTAAGTTGTCCATTAATTATGTCAACAAAATAGGGGAGGGTTTGGAAAAGTTTGACAGTTGTTGACAAGGGGGAGAGGGGTTCGGTAAAAGTTGACGTGAACAAATTTTTTCCCAATGAATCAACACAGACCCTTCAAAATGGTAGCGAAAACATTAAGTAATGCTAAAAATGTATAGGGTGCTTAATGTTTAATACTACTAAAAAGCTGGTAATAAATTAAACTCATATATTTTGAAATTCGAGATTGCATTTTTTAGTGTAAAACAATTTGAAAAAATGATTCTACATGTATTGAGCCATTGTGTTTCTTTTTTGTAGGGGGGGTTCTGGGATTGTTGACATAATTTGTTAGGGGGTCCGTCAATGTTTGACAGTTGTTGACAAAGGGGGGGGGTCAAAACTGCCTAAAATTTGTTGACATAATTAATAGACGACCCCTAATCGAGTCACAAACTGAACGGATATTCCTGAGCTTTTGCATAGCATCTCTTTCGGATTCTAGACTTACTTAAGCCCATGGAATTTGATATTTATTCTCAATTACCGTAATCTGCATGGGAAGGTTTGTCGGATGAAATACTATCATTAATCAGTCAATTAAAACGCGCCAAGTAATGATTCCACATTAAAAGCGGGGGAACCAGAATAGAGAAATCTTCAAAGTTTGCGAAATATGTTAAGAGAAAGAGAAGGGTCCGGCAAGGCAGATGGTGCCGAATCGCACGCTAAGCCACATAGTGTGTAGGCCTATCTGTGTGCGAAGACTAAACCACATTAATTTCTTTGGACGGTTGGAAGAAACGGCTGGAAAGAGAATGGACGTCGCCATATAGCAGGATCATGTGTGAGTGGAAAGACGTTAGGCCATGAAACGCCTTGCACCTAACATTGTAGTTTCAACTTTAAATAGATTAAGCGAATAATGCACTATATTAAAACCTGGGTTTGTTTCAGCATCAACTATGTTTTTAAATGGGAATTTATTTTCCTTCTAGTCGTGAAAGAGGAAGAATGGTTGAATAGCGTACCTTCGCAATTATAAGTAATTCAGAGAGTGGATTTGTGGTGATAAATTAAACGTTGACTAGTACCAAACACGACAGGGCATAATTTATAATGAAGAATTACATCAAAGCTAAACAATATTCTTGACGTAATTCGATGTAAGTGCATATCTAGCATTTGAATTACGACAATAATTATGTCAAACTAAATTTAAATGCAATATAAGTAAAATTTGTTCTGTGAACCTCCTCCATTTCTGACGATCTTTGCTACTGCTGTTTGGTTCGTTTGTCGAAGACACTGTCTTTACGAAAATTGAAGCGCTTTATCGTCGAAGGATCCCATAACGTGCAAAAGTTCTGCGTTCTTATATAGTATTGAACGTTGTTGAATAAAATGACGTTGTTCTTCCGTTATGCAGTTGAGAGAAAACAGCGAATCAATTAATTCGTCATTCGGTTGAATATTTTCTAAGAGATAATTTCGGTTGTTTCTAATGATCGCAGATGTTTTCTTGTTTTTTTCATAACAATCTGAAAAGATCAAAAACTATCTGAAAACATTTCTACATGTCTCTTTGCCAAAGTAAAATTAGAAGCCTCTGCTCCAGCTCACTTTGAATTTGTCAAAGGAGGCGATGGAATCCTCTAGGCCTCGGTCTTCTGATGGATCTAATCTTTCATGTCCAGATCAGACTTCTCGATTTGATCCAGAACATATTAATTTCTCATAGCATTCGAAGAAATAGGAGCATATTTCTTTCAATACGTTGGTTTACCTGACAAATACCCTGGTAGGCTATATATAGCCGTAACTAATGTAACTCGCATCTTATTGACATTTCAGACTTTCAAATGTTCAAAACATTGCCGCCACAGCTTTCACCAAAACCTTAAAGTATCATCATATCAGTGTGATTCTCCTTACAGATTTTATTTTAGTTATAGTTACAGTTATAGTTAATGTTTTTTTAATTTTAGTTATAGTTATAGTTAGTATTATTTTGTAGTTATAGTTATAATTATAGTTAATGGATTTTTATTTTAGTTAATTTTTAGTTACTACTTAGTTACAATAATTAAGGCTATATGCAAAATTGTGCGTATTAACACGCTGTTTCACAATTTGCTCAGAGCTTTGAAAGCCTTTGAAGCATGTGTGCATTCAGCTTCATGAATACACGAGTTTCCAAAGTAACTGACAAAGTGCATAATAAAAATATCGCATTTTCCGTTCTCATTTATGTCGAATCGTCCATATTGCATTTCCTATTTTTATTTTTTGTATTAACGAAAATAAAGATGAATTTTTGTTAGTGTTATTTTCGTTATAGTTATAGTTATAGTTAATGATATTTTTAGTTATAGTTATAGTTATTGTTAACGAAATCATTTTATTTTCGTTAACGAACATTTTCGTTATCGTTATCGTTAACGAGAATCACACTGCATCATATTAGGCTATATCTCCATTGTTAAAATCGCTTCACTGCTACCCATAAAGAAAAGACTAATTTTGAAGGCTGGGGTATTTCTCTAAGGTTCTTTGCTTTAGTCAACCTCGGTGTCTTCATCTCATGTGGACTCCTAAGACCTGTGACTACTCGACCAAATCCTGTGTCAACTGTTAACTCCTAATGGTTCATACGCTCCATTGGCTGGGCTTTCTCGCGTCTACGAGGGCCTACCAATGTTGACTCTGTTAGCGTGGCACGGTGGCTGATTGGTCACAGCTCTCGCTCTGTAATGTTGAGAGTAGGCCTCCTGGTTCGAGTCTCGCCCGAAGCAGTTACTGTGTAGGGACATTGAGCAGGACCTTCGCGCACAATTGCTCAGCGCCATCGATGGTCTGCCGCATGGTAGTGTGCACTTCTGAACTTTGAGAGGAGAGTAATATCAAATACAGTTTTATTGTATTCTAGTTATATGAGCATTGTTGACTTATTGGCGAATGTTTCCTTTTTAATGACCATTATCAATTTGGCTAGACAAGAGAGCATTTTGGTGAGGTAGGTGAACTGAAAGGCGCTGTCTCAAGTGTATGGGTAATTAACCTTATGCGTTACGATAATGATATTTAGGAAGTCTTCCGATTAGATAATGTTATTAAATAAATTGTTTATAATTGAGGTAGACTTTGGAAGGCACCTAACCCTTCAGGTAACGCCAGATTGTCTTTTTGAACCGCTGTTTAGTGATTCTTTGAAGAAAGCAGACGTCGACTGATGTGAGAGACCTGATGACTTCTTCGTCTCCCTGTGTTGTCGAGGCCTCCTTCAACACCCAATTGAGATATGACTCTTGTAAGATAATGTCCAACATCTCCAGAGGAAGATCGTATAACTGAAAGACATAAAGATTCAACATTTGTTTACCGGATAACACTCACACTTACAAAAAAGATAAGAGGTAGTTATATTCATAGTGATGCGTACTTACTGCTTTACGTTTTTATAGGAGTGGATGAACAACACTGGCGTGAACAGCAGAACATCAAGTGAGATCGACACCCGCTACCTTCCCAAAGGCCGACATAGCCTGTCATTCGCTAGGTGGCATTTGGTAAACATTTAATGAGCACCTTGCTTGGCTGCCACGCAGTTAAATATGACTCCTGTAATAACTTGTAATCAGCCGTTCATACTTGTCAGTTTGAATTAATGGAAAAGATTATATAATATGCCGTCAGTTATAAAATCACGATTTGGATCACATTATCACTGTAAAATATTATTTATAGCCTACCTAGAAAACGTTCTTCTAGTTAATTGCCAGGAAAACTACTAATGTTGCTAAGAGAATCTAAGTTGCGTTCAGTTATATTCAGATTTATATTCCACAATGCATGAAAAAAGAACATTGTAAAGAACCCAGATGCTCGTTAGAGACAATTTATCTTGTGATTTCAATTAGGCCTAACTAAATCAAGTTATTATTCAGTATTTAATTAAGCCCGAAGGTAAACAAATCAAATGCTACAAGAGCAGACTGCGCCAAACATCACTGGAGTACAAGCAGTGCTGTGAAGAGGTGCTATATAAATGTCCTGAATGAATGAATGAATGAATGAATGAATGAATAACAAAGTCAAGAGCCTGTACCGCGTAAGTGTCGTCATTAGAATCAGAATCCTGATGAAGAGGAGTTGAGTTCAGAATCACACGAAGAAAGTTGACACGTGTATCACAACTACGTGATGTAGCCTAAGTCTAATCTACGAAGGCTACTGATGCAACTTTTTGCTGATTCCTGTCTATTGTCGCAAAATAACTTTCTATGCACATTGTTCGAGTATGCGTTCAAGATACGGTTAATCTTTCTGCCTCACCATTTTCTTAACATCACTGGAGGCATAAGGCCGTTTTGGCAGAGAGCAGCTAACATAATGAACCATATGCCAATTTGTCCTTATTACTCCAGAGTCCAGACCATCCTTACGCAAGCAGAAGTAACTAAGTTTACTTGGAAAATTTCGGAGTGACACAACATTTCTTTGTAAGATTGTATTCACGTGTGTAGGAATTTGAGCTTAGTAAACTTAAAGAAGTTCATGTCATTCAATGTGTTTACGTAGTTGTCTAACGTGTTGCTATATCATTCAGATAAAATAGTGCACAATCTTACCATCGTACTAGACGGAGCTTTATTCTGTTTATCTGGTCTATTATGCAGTCCTTGCGGTTCTGTTTTAAAAACAAAATCAAAAAACATTTACTTAAATGATTTTCATCCTACAATGTGCTCTCTATATTTCTCAGTTTTCCAGAAAAAATGCTCGCTGATACATGAATGCAGCAAATCGCTTGATTTCGACGATTTCGTGTATAAATGGATATTCAAGAGATAGCCTAGCAGCTACTTGACGTTGTGACGACCAACCGGAAAACTGTTACATCTCAACTTAGGACTGTTGCCCAATTTTGCAATCAAATCAGCCGTGAAAAATGCAAAATTCAAACATATGACAAATCCATAAAGCAGAATTGACAAACATAATTGTAAATCTGCTACATTCATTTGAGGAATTAGAAAGTTAAAAGAAAAGAATTGAACGATCAGTTGCATCACATTTATCAAAACTTGCTTAAAGGATTCTTCCTCAGTAGATAGGTGAATATCGATGAAACCAACACGGTGCCGTCTTATTGACGGGAAGGCACAATATTGGCAAGTGTGTAATCTGTTTTCTGCTTCCTATCGTAATCAAATTACAAAAAAACCGATGAATCTAATCTAAGAACTTCTATAGCGCCAATGTCATATTGCTCAACTTGCTTTAGGCATCAGTCGATACGGTCGCTACAAGCATAAGGTCGCCTCTTCCAGCGGTAGAGGAGAGACTAATGGCAATAGGTTTTCTAGTTTATGTATTTCAAGTTTACAGTGTAACACAATTAGAGCCTCGATAGAATCTCCACGCATCTGTTGAAACTTAAGCTTGCCTGCTGTTAAATGTTAATTCCTTATAGCAAATTCTGTCCTCCTACGAGCATGCAAAAGTTAGGCTAGGCCTATCAGTTGGAGCCGGATCAATCTTGACCTTTAATAATGTGATGCAACATACACATTCTTTCGCTTTCCAACCGAGCTAATCAATGTCGATGTCGTCTATGTTTAAGGCTTAACAATGAAATGTTGCATTCCGCTTACCTCTTTGTCGAGATCTTGAGAATCGCCCGTTACTTTTCTGGCTTTTACGATTACTTTCGTTATCGGTGTGCTTGGTTTTTCCTGCACAGGAGCCCATTGTGCTCGCATACAGTTCTTTATATTTCGAACTGTTTGCTTCATCAAACGATGCTTTTTTTAAGTACAAACGTCGACCTAATAAGAACCTTCTGCATCTGAGAAATGGCAACTGATGTACCAATATATAAATATATGTGTCATGATTCATTAAAAAGTACTAAGTCTTACTCCTTGGTTATCGTCTAATTTTAGCCAAAACAATTTTGTGTCATCACAACTTCGCATCCTTGCAGGATGCCTCTGGTATCACTGCGCCTGTATGTTTGACAAAGGAAACGTTCCGCTCGCTAGACTCAAGTTTAGAGTTTCGCATAGTTTATTGATTGCAGAGTGCTTTTGTGTGAGTGTATAACGTTTAAGTTGAAGTCTCGTACGCTGCAAGCCTACAGCCAGAAACGTTGTTGGCTTAAATAAGTAAGTAAATAGCCTTTTATTAATGTAAGACAAAGAAACGTTTCAAACAAACAAACAAACAGTTCACAAACTAGACAGTCTGAGTCTGTTGCTGTGAGGAGTGGGTGAGGAAAATCCCAACAGTGATTGTCAGTCTGTTCAGTCTCTTCGTGTGTCGTTATATGCACAATGTATGGTGCTACAGACGAGACATGTTCAAGCAAAAGGTTAATCGTGTACTGAGTAGGAAACCAGCAGCGTGTACAAAACGTAGGGCTAATTATTAGGCTGCCCGCTGCAGCTGTTGTTCTTGATGCCTGAGCCTCAGTCCGAACCAGTGAGTTTGCCCAGCAGGTTGTTTCTATAGCTGATTGTGAATTTGTGTGTGGTGTGTGCAGTCTTCTTCGTGCACTGATGTACCATTATATAAATACATAGTCCTCTATGTGAACTTTCAAGAGTCACGCCTATGTATTATGCAGAGGTCTTCTCGTGGACGCAGCTTTGGCCGTTGAGTTTGATGTTTAATTTGCGCGCGGCCTTTGTATTGTGCAGGCGAAAGATTCTTGGACGTCTATGTGCATTATCTCAGGAAGACTGCATCCAACCCAGCTGCTATGGCTACTAGTCCTAAGCAATATCACACCATCTCATCTCTGTATCACTTCGCACTGGCTGGCAACCAGTTTAGAATTTGAAGGGCTGAGAAGAATCCAGTTTAGGCCTAATTGTGACCAGCAAATAAGACAACAAACTGTCCTTAAAATTTTAGCAATGCTGAATAGGTGTCCGAATGACGCTGTGTGAAACTTCTATTAAATTGACCGAGACTTCCTCATTTGCCCCAAACCAAACTTTACTGGGGTTTGGGGTGGGGGGCGCTGACTATTCTCCGACAAAACGAGAAAGCTTCCAAGACAGTCACTGCAATAATCAGCTCATGAAGAATTTTGCCAGGAGGGCCACTGAATTGTAAAGAAGTGGTCTGTCTGTTTTCGACCGGGGCACCAGAGGACCAACCATCATCTGGAAATATCAGTCCTTCCGCCATTCTTAATGCATGTCTTAGGATATTCTCACTAATTTCAAAGATGTGATTGGGATACTTTCATGTAATTTAAACTGACAATGAGAAATAAATCGTCGTTTTGTAACATTAATCTTCCCTTCATCTTGAAACGACGCCAATTTCCAATCATTCCTGCATATGTAACAAATCTCAGGGTTAAACATTTGAATATGTAGGCGTGCATTTCAATGAGCCAACTTTACGTGGCTCTATCAAGATATAAGAATCCACACGAGTGGAAAGTTTTGATCAAAGAGGGCTATCTTCAAGGAAAACTACAAAACAACGAACAGAATTTTACGTAAAAAGTTGTTTACAATGAGAGTTTCAAAAACTTATAAACTCTCAAGGTCTGTAGTAGGACTAGTGTCACGCGCATTGGAATAAACTGTTACGCGCTAGTCTAGAAGAAGTAAAGCCCCGGATTCAAGTATAACATTTAATGCAAAAAAACTATATACAAGCGTATTTACAAAGCACAATGATACCTCTAAAGAGCGGCAGCAACTCCGCACACCTCTCCAGAACAACACCAGAACCACGTCAGCAGGTCTAACGAAAACCTCTGTAGCCGAAAACGTGTAGAAAACGTAAGTGTCGGTCCCGAAGACGACAAAGGGCGTACCACCCGAAAACATCGACAAGAGTGCTATGACAAGCACGAAAGACCAAACGGTGGTCGGAAGAAGAAGAAACCCAACGAGGGTCAACGACACCAAAACGAGAACCAGAACTGGCCTCCTGACAAATCTTACAACGAGCTTATATAGGCCCCGTGTACTAGGCGGGAAGCCCATCCTACGTTCCATGCACGTGTTAGGCTCTACCAGTCCATTTATATAGAGCCTATGCCTAACATATCCCCCCACCCAAAGTTGAGGCAACCCGTAGGTTGACGAACAAAAGAACGTTTACAATGTACACTAACATTTCGACATAATGTTCATACTGTCTCAAGCCTATATATATGTTATGTACAATTCACTTGATCAGTTTATATCGTTCGATTAGATCACATCATTATGATACATCTTTCGATTCATATTGTTCCACAATCTACATACAGTTCATTTACATGTCAATCCAATTATGATCAATACTCAAACTTTACTTAACTAACTATACCGTCCATGGCAACAGGCCAAACCACCACCACTTTCAAAGTTCTGGAACACAGTTCAGCAACAAAGTTCTGCAAAAAAGTTCAGCAACAAAGTTCTGGAACAATGTTCAGCAACAAAGTTCTGGAACAACTTGACCAAGTCCAGACCAAAGGTAGAATTCCAAACCGTCGAAGAATACCATCGGTGTACAGTATGCCCACCGTACCACACCGCCGTGCATGACGATGGCGTACTCAGTGGCAAGTACCACCACCAACGCGTCGTCGCCATCCACTGACGAAGGAAACACGTAAGCCGTGTCTCTCGTGACTGAAGCATCATGCGTCGACAACACCAAGACAGTCGTCGTCATCCATAGCACGACGAAGGCGATCACACGCCTCGACCCAAGTCTCATCACAGGCTTGCGGGGTTGACGTTCATCCTCGACATGTCGTTCCATCGCATACACATCCTGAAAATATACTTCCGCACCTCTATGAGAAACATGATAATTCACCAAATCTTGCGAAAATGTCTTCCACTCCAAAAAATCATTATCATTGTCACCAACTCTTTTCTTTCTTAGTTGGGACCTAACTCAAGAGCTTTCCTTATCTCTACATATATAAATTGCTCAACGACTTCTAACTGTTTAAAAATTAAATTGACACAGTTCTTTCAATGT